>CAJNIZ010045193.1:214685-258860 GCA_905231905.1 Symbiodinium pilosum | reverse complement strand
TAACGTTGTGTAGGCCAGGTGTGCCACGTAGTCCGCGTAGTCACCTGAACAGCAAGAGCATCCCCGCGTAGTTTCTTCCGCAGGGAAAACAACCATTCGGAGTAGTTCCCGTAGGCCCTCCATTTAGTAGAGGAACATTTGTAAGGAAGAAACAATGCTCAATTTGCAACGTCTGAACTTCTGAACCCTGGATTCACAACCTGAAGCAAACTTGATGTGCATCCACACTTGCTGCGGAATTTTCGCTTCAATCTCATCAAGATTCCTCTTGCTGCTGCAGAAGAACTTCTGTTAAATGTTTGGTTTTCAGCCCGCGGCACTTAGCCAGGCACGCCGCTGCCAGGACTTCCTCGTGGCAGCCTAGTGACTAGGCCACTGAACAAGGCCCAGCTTGCTGGTTCAACGTTTGATGTTTTATATGCTTGCACCCTACATGCACAGCAACAAAACCAGGGGTCCTTGCTGGGATTTCTGACAAGAGCATCCTTCGAATTTGATACCACCCATGCGCAACAAGGTGAGCAAAGCAGCACTGGGAAGGAACTCGTCGTTGTACCAGATCATAGGCAATCTTGCCAAAGCCCAGACGCCTCCCGAGCCTGTTGTCAAACTTTCGACGCGTTCCCAAGCCAGCTGCTTCTTGACACTGACCTGAGGTTATCATCAGATCTGGAAAACGGTTTTCAATCTAGGCGGTTCTTGTCCGAACCCTCCGTGAGCTTGAAGCCATCTACAGATGGCCTGGATTAAGTCATCTTGCTTCGGCTGCCTGATGAAGAAGAGTCCAAACTCAAAAGATCCCTCTTTTCTCAACACAGCTGACGACGATGGAAATGAAGTCGGTTTGACCTGTCCAGCGCAGATTCATCGCTTCACGCTAATGGCCCGCCGTCTCATGCGGCAGCATCCTGGAGACACACGACCCTGTTGCGTTCAAACCAAGAGAAAGACCCAGAATGAATATGTCATCTTAGCAATGGAAGAGCCAGAAATAAGATAGCTGTGATGGCGTTGTGACCAGTTTAAGAAAAAGACTCCGGGATGTCTAGGCTGAGGGCTCAGCCTTTCAGATGATAATGCGGCACACTCCGCCTCCGACAAAGCAGTCTCGGAGACAAGCGGGCTTGGAGCAGAAAAAGGCGCGCGGGGCTGACAGCGGTCCGTTGACCGCTCTCTCTCTCTCTGTTTCCGTAGTGATGTCCTCTTGAAATACCGTTACCTCGCATCGACTGAAAGGAATTCCAACTTTTGTCAGCTTTCAGCCTGCTTTTCAAGAAAGTAAGTCATTAGGCGCTACTGCAGTTGCCCCTTCAACCAAGGTCTAGAAATGCGTCTTCCCTCAATTACACTTGGCAATGTTTGCTGGCATTTGGAGTCTGATGCACCACTTGGACTGAAATGGCATGCAAGCCGAAAAAAACAAACCAACGATCACATGTCTCGAGAATGCCCTGTTATTGCGATTTCTTGCCACGTGCTCCTGGCAGGAGCTGAAAGATGGCCCCTTTTTGCTGCCCCTCTCGCAACCGCGGGCCAGACCGTCCTAAACCGAGGGAGGAGCATGTGGACTTGAGGCAGCACTACTCTGCAGATATACAGGGAAGAGAGAAGCCGTGAAAGAAGGTTCTCAATTGCTAGATGTAAAGGGTGGATGGATATTCAACAGGAGGTAAGTGTTGGTCTTAATTACTCAGGGACTCCAGGCGTGGAGACGGCTTCGACACACTTGATGCAGCAACACACAGCAACTAATAGATTCGACCTGAATCGAATTGCATCATGTATCTCTGAATCCTTAGTCGCGTACGCCATTGGCATGATAGTTCCCGACTACTCAACAAGTCCTGGCAGAAAGAGTAGTTATAGTAAGGGAATGGTGCAAATCTTTGGTTTGCCGTGTCCAAGATTCCCAGTACAAGAGAACGCGTGCTCGCGAAAAACCTAGAAGCCCTCCCGGTTTCGGATCTAATGCAGTATGGTGCTCAAAGATTTAGCCCATGTGACTGCTGGATGCTCAGCAGGCTGGTTGATGTCGAAAGATTGTATGGCTCCTGCACAGAAGGTTCTTGGTTCTTCAGGGAGGAGCTAGGAGTCCTTTCAAAAAACATTTTGAGCATCGAACTTGGCCACTCAGCCTGCAGAGTTGCTAATGCCTTCGCCGCATCAGGGATGCTCACTGAATTCGAGTGACCCTGAAGTGTCGTAATCGCGCTGTCTCACGGCAGGCTTGGGCAGTGGAATGTCAACGGTATGCACGCACCTCTAAAGCAATCTGTTCAATGCTGGTTCGATGCCACCTGCCAACGGCCAAGTTGGCAACAACGAGCCTATTAGCTCTGCAATCAACGACTCGGTCGGAGTTAGCGTGAGTTAGTGGGGCTTTACGGCCCCGTGTAGTGTCAGTCTGCAGCTATGAAGCCAGGCTACGGGTCTCGGCCTGAAGAGTGTTGTTTTCCGTACGTAGCTATGGAAAAAGGTAAGATCGTTTTACAGCAGCTTCTTTTGAGCACGTTCTCTGTGTACATGTGATGTGATGGGCACTGAAATGCTTGGGTCTTGTGTTGTCAGAGGCGCAGCTGCGAGACCACATATAATTTGCCCTGCAGTGTGCCTGTTGCTGGATGGTGTTAATTGTGTGGCGAGGAAGACACAGGAGTACGTATCATGGAAAGCTCTGCAAAGCAGCGGGCCGTACACTGTCATCGCTGCACGCATGCGTGAGGCTGCTATCGGTTGCAACACTGCTGCAGCGCATCTCTTCGGTAACAAAGACATGATGACCGCTGGTCCAGCTTGAACAAGTCAGATCCACCCAAGATATCGGGCTCGCAAGCCTGGATAGCAACCCGGAGCGGAATCTGCAATTGGGCTTGGCTACTTGCAAGCTTCTTCCAGCAATTCAGCAATTACCAGCATGCTGCTCCACGCACTCCCTGTGGCCGTGGTTGTGGCTGTTGCGCCAGTCAAGTGCCAGTCAGAGCGAAGCAAACAGCTCAAGACAATGAAGTGTCTCGTGGGCTCGTGTGAGGCTCGTGGCTTCTTACAGCAATACATAGGGCCTGCAGAACCTAAAGATCATGACAGCACTTTTCAGTCTGGCGCCGGATACTTACTGTAGCTGACATGGGTACCGCGCATCGTGCTGCTGGAGTTGAACCAGCACAGCATACACGGATAGATGCCATGGTGAATGCTGCCAGATCATGGAGCTTAGCGCTGTGCCGCCTGCAGCAGGAGGGCACTGAATTAAGATCTCAAACAGGCTTAACAAATGGCCCAAATATACACACATGCGCGCAGGGCGGCGCAGCACCGGAGCAAGAAATCGTTAAGAGAAGGGACTTACAGTTCGAAGGCTGTTCACTGGTGCCTCCGAAAGCTTGAGCCAATGGCGCATTCTTGAAGTCTGAACATGTGCCGTCTTTCGCGGTGTAGCGAAGCCCAAGGCCCGAGATAGGGCCAGGATCACTCCATACGCGTAGGGTCGGACACCTATAGGGACTGACAGCTAACTCCCGGCGCGAAGCAGCAGAACTGTGCTGGATCGTTGATCATGCACGGGTTGAAGAAAGCGAAGTGTTTGGGATAAGACTCTTTATTGTCTGGAGGCGGCTTGCAGCCGCGGATCCTGACTTTGCAACGGCAGCTGAGGCCTTTGGCGTTTTGGTTTTAGGGGAAGGGAAACGGGTTGTTTCGGTTGGAGGCTGAAAGGCCTGTAGAGTGAGCATCAGAGTAAGGGAAGGCTCCTTGGTGAAGCCTGCTTCGCTTTATGGCCATGGAATGCAGAGTTTTTCCGGCAGCCTGGTTTAGTGCATGCAGGAAGGGATCCAGAGAGATGCCTACATGAGTCTTTTGCGTCTTCAAAGAAGAGGAAACATTACGAAGAAGCACAATGTTTTTCAGCTCGGGTGACGGCAGGATGAGGCAGATTTTTGAGAATGAGGTTCAAGTGTTTCAGAATGGTGTGAGATGGCTGCACGGACTACATCGTATGGTTTGCTAGTAAAAGGTTTGTCGAGTCGACGAGGTAAATTGCAGCGAAAGAACAGAGAGTCGGAGCAGTCCGCATATAACAGAAGCAGAGACAATATGATTGCGGAACAGTGGGTCAGCACAACAAAGCGCGATTCCAGAAGGCCAAGTGTTGACTTTGGGAGTTCGATTGGGTTTGAGGCCTAAGAGGCCCTGGGAAGAGGAGGTGCGTTGCGGGCGACATTTGAAAAGTGCTGCCAGGCTTATTAAATTATTGGTATTGACGAGCCAGTCCTCAGTATCCAAAACAGGTTACCCGATGTATACAAGATGTAGACGCCCGGAATTTGGAAGACTTTTGGAGGACGCAATCCTAGCCCTGGTCAAACACTTCCCAGGTACTGGAACCATAGCCACCCTCCACTCACATACTCCCAACGAATTTTGGTTGATCCTATTTTTGTTTGGCCGTTGCAGGTTTTGGATTTTGGGGACTTTTGTTCTGTCAGGTGATTGGGCGCATATTACGGCCTCCGCATGTTATTGCATCTTTCTGGAAATCTGCATGTTGTGGTGTGTGCCAAAAGCCCAAACAAAGCCGAAACCGTGAAACCTAACGCGCCCACCGTTGAAAGCCCGATCCAAAATCTCCAATGCGTCACCCGTCTCTCCTGAACCGAAACTTCTGAAGCATGAACTCTGATTGCCATGCCAAAAATAAAACCCAAATCCGTGATCATGAGAAAACGGGTCAGGAGGCTTGTCCAACCTCCTGAACAACCCCGCCCCCAGAACCTGTCAAAGGATAACACCCATAACACCCGCACAGAACTTACCATACCATACTGGCAATTCAGAATTAATTTGTAGAAAAAGCACAGACCCACATCATCCCACATCGGCGCCTTCAGAAGCCTCCCCACCCCGACCGAACAAATGTTTTTTCGGATACGTCAGGCGGTCTTGCGAGAAGACTGAGGCAGCTGAGCCCTCAGCAGGATTTACGTTGGGGGATGAGTTGGCGTGCCTCATAAGAAGATCTGCTGCTCTGCTGCTGTCCTCTTTCCCTGAAACTCGGGAAACGCTGTGTGCAAAGAACAATGACTTCTTGCCTGGTTGAGATCTATGACTCCAAACGCTTAAGTATCACATGCATCCCCGAGCTTGCAAGCCTCATCCTGTAGTCCCAACTACGACCTCCCATGTCTCTTGGTGCAAGAATTTATGGCAATCACGCACATGTGGCTTGCAAGGGCTTGTGTGGACCTGTTAGTGGCGTGACAGAATTCATGGAAACAGCCCTCCCCTGCCATCATCCTAAGCCTACCCTGGATTTCTGCTTCCCGGACTTCTGGTCTCATCTCGATTGATGACATAGAGCAAATTGTTTGAATTCCTAGCCCGGACTTACCACAACAGAGTCCCCCCGACAGCCAAAGGTAGGCCAACCCACCTTTCTCAGTCTGACGGGCTGCATTCCTTGCATGGTCCGGTGCTGACGGGCCGCAGATTTCATGAAGCTTGTATGGTGTCATCATTGGAAGATCAGCGCTTGCACAGGTTCCTAGATATCAAAGGATGATGGTATCTTTGGGGTAACTGGAATCGGCATCCCATAGCTGGGCTTTGTTTCGTGACGTCCTGAAGTTGGCGCGGATTCAGGATTCCAAGCTTGCACGCAATCACCGCCATATTTGTTTGCGTGCGGGCTTGGGATTTCCAAGATTTGCTTGCTTCTGTTGAAAAGTCAGAGCTGGACTCCAGCAAAATGTGTCTTGTAACCTAAAATCCCAGCCGCCGGGCAAGGCAAACATGACAGACATCGAAAGTTTTGCACACCTTGACAAGGTTGTTGCGTGCCGCGGCTACGACACTTAATCGGTTCTTGCTTGCTCAAGAATCACGAAGACTCAAATTTGGTTTGTGTCCAGGCCATGAAGGATAGCGGATAAATGTTGCGAGGCCCTTCTTTGGCTGAATGCTTGATGCAGGGTTTCGTGCGTGCAGTGGTGATTTTCTTTTCGGCTCATTGTCTTTTTTTGTGTTTTTTTTTGTTTTCGCCGTCAGGCTGTGTGACCTAGTAAACTATGTAACAGCCTTCAACAAAAGGCTCAAAATGAGACACGGGCCTCGAGAGTTTTAGCGGAATCCTTCATCCCCAGCACCCACTCCTTTCAGCGTCCATGCAGCGCATGACGAAGTGCACCTGCAACTGGTAAATAAGGTTTAGGGCTTTTGGAAGTATAGTTCGGTGGACCCAATATCCTTTGCTTGTTTA
The DNA here is from genome assembly GCA_905231905.1 of Symbiodinium pilosum. Lineage (NCBI taxonomy): Eukaryota > Dinophyceae > Suessiales > Symbiodiniaceae > Symbiodinium > Symbiodinium pilosum. Next base: position 252,610 of record CAJNIZ010045193.1, on the reverse strand, counting down.
TCTCCTACAAGAACAGGACATGGCGCCAACCAACCAACAAATGATGCGCAACAGGTGTTCCAAGCATCCCCTAACATGACACGAACTAACAAACTCCTCATTCAACAATCCGCTGAACGCGTTTATGATAACGTTTAGGGATTGTTACAGGACCTTGGACATTCCCTTCTCATGATTGAATCCTATTCGAAAGCAGCAAAATTCGGAATTCCAAGCCATGCAATCGATGTCCTTGCGTACTGGCCAGCTCTTTATGCGGAAATTCCTTTTCACGGGATTCCTGTCAACATCCTTTCAACATCTGGAAGCACCATGGGCTCTCCCCTTGATGTCCTCATCTGCCATATTGTGGCCTCTGCCCGGACGATCCACACGCATCGAACATGTCTTGAAACTTGCAGCACTGAAGCCACCCATTGCGCAGTGACGTAGAGATCCGCAGCTAAGCGCGTACTTTTGTCAGGGTGGATGTGTTCGTCCTTTATGGCCTTTGTGTATTTTGCCCGCAGCTTGAAAGGATTATCTCGATCAGGCAAGTGCAGAGGCCCTTGAAGTTCCTGAGATTTTCATGTGAGACATCGACGCTCTCACAAATTTCTGCAGGGACGCAAAGGGTGGCCGCGCCTAAACTTAAACTTCTTGCAGTATCCCATGTTTCTGCATTCACCTTTCCATGCACTAAGCATGGCTGAACCTCAACGAGCTCGAAGCTTTGTATCGTATTGTAAAATCCGCGCCCTCGGTCGTTTGTCGGTTGATGAGACGACGCTAGGTGAACCTGTTTTTCAAGCTGACGCTCCATTCCCCAGTTCAAGCATCGAATCGGTGGTGCATGTAGAATTGCGTGGAGGATGCGGTGGTGCGGAGTGACGGGGACAGTCGGAATATGAACAGATCTTTATCAAACAGTCTTTGCGGCAGGCGTGCGTGATTTGATGCACGACCAACATGTAAAATTTGTTGAACAGCTCCATGCAGGGTAGCAAGTGTACATAGCGCGAAGGAAAGGCATATCAGTTTCTGCGTTGGAGTACACGTGCTACGAAATTGTGTTTCAACCTCGCGTTGCATCCCTTGAAGCACTGCATAGACCGGCGTGGAGCAGAAAACGGCGCCCGCTGCTATGTTTGAGAACTGGGCAGGTATCACCTCGCCTCGTTGTGGTGCATAGCAAGAACAAAGTCACACAACACATATCCCACCAGGCTGAGTGTGCGAATTTTTCCTTCGGCTCCCGCCTCACCAAATCCAGCACTGAAGCAGCTGAGTTTGCTACCACATCATATCCCGCCAGTTCTTCAAGCAGCAGACACGGACTTGCAAGTTTAAGTTCTTTTCATCTGACCAAGCAAGGCTGGAGTTGCCGAATGTGCGCCGCATGGTCAGAGGCCGTGGCGGTTATTGCAGGAATAAATGTTAGATCGAGATGTGCTCACGTCCAAAGACTTTCTCCATTCCTGCAGCACGGGGCGCAGCGCGACCGGCACTTTAAGTGACACGCAGATTTTCGGAAGAACTCCATACCAGCTCAGTTGCTGTTAAGAAAAGGACTTAGCTTTCAAGCTCCCCTCAGGAAGCCCCCGAGATCCATCAAGCACCCGCGGACGCGGGTGCAGTGGAGCTTGCCCCTGCTTCCTTCTGAGCTTGCTGGGAAGGGTCAGCTCTGAATAGCATTAGGGACGAATATGCTTGAGCACATGTTTTACGACATAGGAGGCTTGTCTACTTTCAGGGCACTGGTTTGCTCAGATCTGAGGTTGTTGCATTGCACTGTGTCCCGAGGTCAAACGCTTACAATTTGGTAGATAAGAAGCTGCAGCCAATGTCTGCTCCCGAATCAGAAGCACAGCACCTGAGGCTTGTTGCAGCTGTTGGGCACAAACGCTCACACCGCCTTCAGCGTCAGGCGGGCTCTAAAGCTTGGGGAAAGGGCAGGAAAGGTATGAGCAGACTGAAGATCAAGGATTCTCGATTATCGCCATTCAGTGTTATTCATGCGCGTCAAAGCCCCGGTATCTAGCGCACCAAACTTACTTGTGTGTTCTCCTCGAAAGACGTGTCTCCTTCCGGCACTGCAGCTGTTGTTGTCAGACATTCGTTTTGTAGAGTTGGAAGCTGTCTCCTGTCATGAAAAAGCGTGTCATGACAGCATGCTTCACCCAGCACTCCAGGCCTTCGGTCTTCCGGTCGAGGAGGTCTTGGCGGATGTGTTGACGGTGCCCCCCTTTTGCAACATGTTGCGATACAAGCTTTAAGTTGAGCTCCCGCACTTGGTCGTCATCCAATGCTGTCTCCACCTGCATGTGCAAAACTTTGTGCACTGGTCGCCGTCCAATGTTAATTGGCGGAAGCTTAGCTTCTAGGGCGTGCAGTCCATCGCTGGCTGTTGGCAGTGTTTCTGTTGAGTTGACTGGGGACAGGTTGGGAATCCATCCAAGTGAAAGGCAAGATCGATCACAAAGTGTTAGCACAACTTGGCGCAGGGAGAGAATCACGCAGCATGCAACAAAGGAAGAGGTAACAGATGCAACACCTGCATGGTGTAGGCATTGAACGAGGAACCGCATGCTGCGGTGCTTGCCACGCCCCTAGCCTTATCGTTTTTTGGGATGAGTAGTGCATGGGCTTCCAGTCCTCAATCTGAACGCGTATTCTGAGTCCAAGCAGCAGTGTTTCAACCTCGCATGAAATTACCGCTCAAGGAATTCAGGTTCCGTTAGAGTAGTTTGCGCAACGCAGCGTGAGGACAGAGAGCGAGGCAGAGGCAGCAGTGCTAAGACCTGTCCGTAGCGGTAGCTTATTGGCCCTGTAAGAAAGACGCACGCCAGTCTTTGGTAGACACACCCAGTTCTGCGGGCTGTAACAAGCTGCGCGATTAGCAATTTGCATGTGGAGCCCATGGCTGCTCCTACTTCTCCCTTTGGGCGACAGCTTAAGCCCGGACTGCAAGGTGACATGCTGGGATGGGGAATTCAGGTGGTAAGCCAGCAACCCGTTTGCACGCGAAGCTCCAGCCCATCAGATGTTGTTGACATCAATCGTGAACTCCAGGAGTCTTACCCTCCACGCCAGAGTGACCTGGAAATCCACAGGCTGCGTGGGCCTCACAGAGACAGCAGAAACCTTTCTTGCCCAAGGCCCAAAGAGTTTGAGATAGGGACATTCTCCACCAACCGTGCCTTCTGACTGCCAAGGCAGCTTCATGGCCTGGAGCGGTTGTACTTCCTGTATGCCAGACACCCGGTGGGGGTGGTGCAAGTGTTGGGATGTTCTCAGAATGTAGCTTTTATTGGTAGCGCTCTGATTTTATGTCGGCATGTATGCTTGGGCAAAGTCACCCCAACGAGGTTTGCTGCAGGGCATGCTTCATGGGATGAGGGAACTCACGCTGCCCATCTTTCCTGGGTCTGAGGTGCCTGACGAGGACTGCAAAGCATCTCAATCTGATTTTCACCCTGGAGAAGCTACACCCCGAATGTCGTTTTGAATGTTAGTGTACATGAACTCTGCCTGCGCATTGAAGCCGCAGACCATCGCAGACCTCTTTGTTTGTAGTATGACGCCGCCGTGTCTGCAGCTCGAAGGATTGCGAACCCCAAAGCCCAAAACCACACCTTAAGTACCATCACATGCACAGGACAGCAGGCCCAGAAAAGTGTGGATCTTATGTCCTGGAACCAACGTGGATGCCATGAGCCTCTTGTTTGATTTGATTTGTTCTGCCGTGTACTGCTTGGAGGGAATAGACGGGTGGCACAAGCATTCCCTAAGCCACAAAAGCCGTCCCTTCGCTGGAATCACGGCTGCGCTTGCAATTTGAGCTGTTGTGACGTCTTCGGCACCATGTCATGGCTTCGTTTGCTTTTTAAGGTGTACTGATAGGAGGTGTAGGGAGGTCTGTAGGGTCTGGAGTCAACAAGAGAGCTAAAGGGGAAGTTGGTTGCTGGAAGTTGACAAGATGCGCACCTTTTGTTCTGCAAGTTCTCCAACCAAACTTTAGGCTGCCAATGCCTGCACGATTTGTAGCGAAGGCATGCTATCGCTGACAAACACTATGAGCTGCTTGGACCAGTCAGATGATATGCACGGAGTTGCGCCATGGCACTGAGACTTGAATGTCAGGCAGTGGAGGCTTTCATGTTTTCAACTCTGTTTGCTTCCTTGTGAGAGAAATAGTGGCCCATCTCGCGAGGGAGCAGTCTTGTGCACTCAAAACTCTGTTGGTCATCAGGAGAGCAGGGTCAAGTCATTTGGCGCGGCCGTTTCAAGGCCTTGCTCAGAAGCACGATGTGGCCCTGATCGTTCTGGAGGGTGCTGCTCGCACCTTACATGGCCTGAGAAAAGCGCACGTCTCTAAACCATGCACAGGTCTGAATCTTTGTACCTTCAGTGGCGTGCGTCAAAAGCTAGCTAGAGAGGCCCATCCGAAGCCCAAGCCGTTGCTGACGATTGCTGACAGCCAAGTACTTGCGCTTCATAATGTGCCCAGGATCTCATGCTGAACGTGGAGATCAGTGCGCAAGCAAACCCGTCGCGTCCTGACGACGTGGGCCGGTATCCTGGATGGTTCCTTCGAGTGCGGGCATGTTGCAGGCAGTTGCAGGAGACCACCCACCCCACCTAAAGGAGTGGGGCCCGGAGCTACTCAAAGGCCTCAAAGTCGGTGTTAGAGTGACAGACGCTGTGAAGGTGCATGAAGCTTGACATCCGAGAGACGCAGCAACAGCGAATTGGACACTGGCTCTCCCGGCTGAGGTTACACCAAGGCCGTGCTGTCCCATGCACAACAAAGTTCCTCGACAGCACTGGGTTCTTGCATCGGCCCGATGGGTATCAGAATTGGGGCTTGCTTCTTTTGCAGGGCACCCAGGCATGTATTGAAATCGATTGCCATTGAGCCTGGCATGGCTCCACTGCCAGCAGGCATGTCGTAAGTGACTTCCCTATTTCAACTCATCACGGACCGTCTGCAAGGAGCCTGCATCGACATGCAGGAACTGTACTGCATAGGCGGGATACATGCTCTCATACCAACTTCACTGTAGCTGTTTGAACTTTGTTGGTCCTGCTTTATGTGTCGCGGTGTCAGTCTGGTGTTAGCCGAGATGTTATGATGGAGCCTTTTTTTGCATCATCCTCCGACAGTTGCCAAGTTGTGCTCCTCGTTAATTTTGGATTCGGCTCACTGTTTCGGGTTCTTTCTCGTATGTCTGCAAGACTTGTTCAGCGCTCCCGGAGTAGGTGCGGCAGAGATTAGAGAGGTGATGCAAGCTTCCCTCTCAGTTCCTCAAGACAACTGAAACGCCTCTTCTGCTTCCCGCCTGATGGAGCACACAGAACTCGTTTATTCTGTCCAAGGCAGAGGACTCAATATCTTGAGGTCCAGCTCCTGCTCCTCATAGGCCCCTCCGCACCGTCCACCCAGGGGCCCAGCCTTTTCTGCAGGCTCCTCTCGTGGCGCGCGGTTTTGCTCGCGGCTGGCTTCAGAGCTGGGCCTCCGTGGCCTAATGACCAATGCCGGGCTGCGCTTCCCGAGGCCTTCAGGGGCTCCTTGCTTGACTAAGCTTGACAAGCTTGTCATGCCCGGCCCGCGATGGTGAAGCCACCATGCAAGGCACCCTGATGCAGCGTTGTGCAGGCCGAACAATGCCTCGAAGCACCTCCCAGTTGTCACCATCCATGCTCGGAGCTCAGTGGTCCCGCAAAAGTTGTCCCCTTGATCAATCATGAGCACCAAGGACGAGCGGGACTCTGTGAACCCCTTCAGTGGGGGCGGTTACGCTTACTGGGAGGAGTCAGTGCCTTCAGTTGTGCAGGCCGGGACCCGGACCTCTTTGTCCGAGCTCATGCTTGGGGCTGCTTGTAGACTTTATGCTCAAGCTGTGCAGGCCTGGTCCACATTCAACGGGTGCAAAGAGACGATGTTCATGCTCGGCGCTGAGAGCTGCTTTTGAACTTCGCAGTCAGCCGTGAGTCGTGAAGCGCCAGACTCCTCCAGCATCCCTCTGAAAGCCCGCAGCATGCCGCAGCATGGAATCCCATATACAGAGCTCCTCCATGGACCAGAATGCTTCCAATGAGGTCTGTGCTTCCCATGGACAACACTAGGCTCGAGAGGCGCAGCGATATCCTGCTGGGCTTCTCGAGTCTGCTAAATCCGTGATGCAGTGTCGCTGCAGTGTCCTTGCACTCAAACCCAGCTCAGCCTGTTGAAGTCATGCACGCCACACATCTATGTGCACAGGGTACTGTCGAATCCCGAGGGAAGAAAGCAAACTGGAGGGATGGTGATGGAAAGCATCCATGATTTTCTTGAAGCCTTCTTAGCCATGGCTCGCAAGAAGCCTTTGAACATTCTGGCGGCCTGCCTGCTCCTGTGCAGCGTGTTCTGGGCTTTGGCTTCCGGGCGATGGACCCTGGCGCCCAGTCCACACGCAAGCGCTATAAGCCAAGGCCTCCGTGCTCGACGGAGTGTTGCCCTTGCAGCCGGCCAAACGGATGCTCCTGGCGCGCCTGGTACAATCTTTGTGTCCATCGCAGCATTCCTGGACCCAGAGCTGCCAGTAACTTTGAGGGCCATGCTGCTGCAGGCTGAACGGCCAGACTTGATCAATGTGGGCGTCGTTTGGCAGGGATTGGAAGATCCACCATTCTCCAGCACTGAGCTGGCAGAGCTGCACCAGCTCTGGCAAGTGCCGGCAGCCGAGGCAGCTCGCCTCGAAAGCCCTGCACTCAGCGCTCTTCTGGACCGGAATGAGAGCTTCCCGCATATGCCACGCGGCGAGGATGTGAAGCGGACCGCACTTGTAGGGGGCCACATTAGGCTTGTCGACATTCAAGCCAAGGATGCTCGAGGATGCCACTGGGCAAGATATATTGCGCAGCTTCTGTGGGAAGGAGAAGAGCTCTACTTGCAGCTCGATAGTCACATGCGATTCACGAGGCATTGGGACACTGAATTGCGCCGGCAGCTCGCCCTCTGCTCGCAGAAAGCTGCCAAGCCAGTTTTGAGCAACTATGGCCGGCCTTACTCGCTGGGAACGCCGGCAAACTGGACTCCGAGCCCAGACCTCCTCACACCAAGCCATATTTGTGCCGGATACTTCGATGCCGATGGCATACTCCGACACCCCTCCATTCCCCTGCGATTCAACTGGACAGAGCCTAGAAAGCATGTCTTCTGGAGTGGCCACTTCTCCTTCTCCTCTGCTCGAGTCCTGCAGGAGGTTCCTTTCGATCCTCAGCTGCCAATGGCCCACTTTCCAGAAGAGCCTCTTATGGCCGTGAGGCTCTTCACGCACGGATGGGATGTCTTTGCACCTACTCGGGGGATCATTTTCCACCTCTGGGAGCGCGATTACCGGCGCACCTTCTTCGAGATGAAGGCCGGGCTGCTTAGGACTGTTGCTCTTCGGGAGTAGGATCAGCACATGGTTCATGGGAGAAACCTGGAAATCTGTAGAGGGTTCCGTTGAAGGCTCCCCTCAGCAAAAGAGGACCTCTACGCAAAGCTGTATCCCGTGAGCCTCAAGAGAGTGAACCACCTGCTGTGCTCCGGCGCTCGTGGACCCGACTCCGAGGCTGCCGAGGCAAAGGGCTTCATTCTTCATGCTGCAGGATGTTAGAACAATGTAGAACACTTTACTACTTCCTTCAAAAGTTTAATCCCCTCCTGAATATCCTGTTCATTGCTGCATCATGTTTTGGTGGGGAGGGGATGTCGCCTTAGACTATTCTCCGAGCCAGATGTGGTCAATAAGCAAGATTGAGCCAATTCGAAGCATCGCCTAAAGCGACTTGCAGCCTCAAGGTTTTCAGAGGCTGCAACAAGAGGTGCACAACAGAGTTCCAAGTCGAATGTCCTAGCTGCCCTTTCCGGCTACTTTCGAGGCTAAAACCTAGACAGCCAAGAAGGGCAAGTTGCAATGCTCAGAACTGAATGAGCAACTTGGGAGTGGGCTTTCTCCTTCTCCATCAGCCTTCACTCGTCTTGGACAATGATGAATGGATTAAGCTGGGAAACCAGGCTTGGGATGAATGAAGCTTGAGGAGGCCGTCCATACAGTTCAGACGGTTTCAGGGCGTTCGACGACCATTGCCTTCACAAGATGCTGCACCAGCGTTGGCAATTCTAGCTTTTATTCTTTGTGAACTCTGCCTCCCCGTGAGGCAGTCTCCCACGCCTGGCCGTTGCCCGGTGGCCATGTGGCTGAAGGAAGCGATCCTTTTGGCCTTGGGGAGAAGAGGCGAATGGCAAAGCCGGAAAAGATGCTGTTTAAACCTTTCAAAGAGAAAGAGCTAGGTGAAGGCAAGTCTTCCGCATTTTTAGCAAGACTGAGCGCAGATGACGCTAGGTCCTTGGAAGAGTTTGAGCGCCTGGCGGACATCAGCTTTGCAAAGCGCCGAATCGGCTCCCGTGCCTACTTGGGCGACCTGCCTGTGCAGGACTACATCTTTGCTCTGAGGCTGAGTTGAAAGGAGAGAAGTTGAAGTATTGGATGGAACTAGGGGTAAAAGGCGCTGTCAGTTGAGCCGAGGATAGATCCGCCGGACCTCGCTCTCATGTTGCTCCTGCCCGTCGTTGGTGTATGGTTTTTCTCGGGCAGATAAAGCCTGGTGTCAACAAGTGGTTACACTGTACATCTTGACCTTCACCATCTCCTGTGGCACCAGATCCATCTTCAGCCTCAGCTTCGTGAGGAGCATGTTCGAGCTGTCAGGCAGCAAGGGCTTCCCAGCCAGAAGCCTGGGGCAACACGTCGGAGTAGACCCGTGGCGACCTTCGTGCATTTCCTTCAGCCCGCGTTCGGTGCGAAGTCTGAAGGTGGCTGCTTGCGGATGTCAATCGCCTGCGAAAGAAGAAAGAGAATGCAAAAAAAGGCACCGCCGACAGTACACTTTCTTGCACAGGTCTGCTGCATGAAGAAGGCATGACAGCTTGCATACAGCCAGCATTTCAACACGGAACTAGCGCTCCAACTGTGGAGCCCTCTGAAAGTGTATGGTACCCCTTTTTTTCTGCATTCAGCTGAGATGACCAGCGCTCATCAGCGAAGCAGCATTGCAGCAGATGCCTGCAGAACATTAGAAGTTTGACTGAGCCCAGATCCCAGATGTAAGGCTTTCACCCCACATGCCAGGATCCACAATTGTTAAAGCCTAGCATAGGTCTTCAGCAGAAGCCAGAATCGGTGAGGGACATTAACCATGGCCATGCGCGGACGGCGGACGCTTTGGATCGCTGTAGTGGGCTGCGTAATATGGGGCCTCAGCCCTGGCAGCCTTAGCAGCCAAGACCCCGAGAACTGGGTTGCACCCGGCCAGAGGAGCACCAGCCCCCTAGCGCGAAGAGCCATGGGCTTTGCTGACACCACGCCTGAAAGCCGTAAGCGGAAGAAGCCAGATCTCGCGCAGCTTGAGGCAGACCATGGGGACAAAGCGACCATCGTGTCGAAGATTCTGAAGGGTCAGGCAGCACCAACACCCGAGGACATGGTCAGGGCTCGCTATTCTGCTTGTCGCCTCAAGGACGCTGTGTTCATGGCAAAGACAGAGAAGGATCCCATGAAGAAAAAAATGTCTAACAGGGTCCGTGCGTGGGCACTCTGCTTTGGCACTGAGAAGCCAGACGACTTCGATACCGACGCGGGGGACGCCTCCAAGCTCCGTGACTGGACATGACTGGACAACTTGACCCAGCTTTCGGCTTTCCGTACTTTCTTCGAAGCTTTAGGGCCTTATCATGATCAGTCAACTGACAATGCATGTGAGACCCTCATAGAGAGTGAGTCAGGTGATTTGGAGCGCCTTGAGATCATCCAGGCGAACGGGAACGAGGTGGAGTTCAAGCTTCACTGCAAGCGCGGGGTCCTGCATGAGCGGTCAGTTATGGAAGAGGATGAGAAATATGGCTGGATCTACTCCGGCGAGTCTAAGATGGACGCATGGGAGTGAGCTTTCCGCCTTTTCTTCGCTCAGTGATATGAATTTTCACTGCCTTCGCAGATTCTTCATGAGACTGAAGCCCGAGAAACACGTGCAGTCTGCTGGTCATTGTTCGCCAGCTTGTCCTCACTCAGAGTTCTGGCGCCTGCAGGCACGCTTCCTGCGATTCCTTCGCGGAGGTTTGGCTTCTAGTGACCGACACAGGTCGGCATTCGTGGCCTGCCTATCAAACTCATGGCTTTTGTTGATGCCAGCAGTTATTTGCGCTTGATATTCTTGTCGGCAAGCCCCCGCACCCAGGTGGCCGGGAGATGCCTTCACTGAATTGGCGCATGGAGCTTGGTTAGGTTGCAAGTCTGCTCCACATCAGAGCTCCCTCTCTCTCTCTGTCTCTCGTTCTCTCGCTTTGGCTGCCCTACTAGTTGAACACACCCACTTGACAGTAGTCCTTGATTCCGCAATGATGCTCTTTGCCAACTGCTAACCATCATTGCGGAACCTCTTGGCTGTTGCGGTCTCCGACCTGACTGTAGCTGGCAGAATCACAACAAGTCTGCGCAAGCTTTAGCTAACATGTTAAATGGCTACGAACAAGCCGTGGAGCGATAACTTGGTGCTGAGGGATGTGCATTGCTGCTTGAATCCGCATATAAGGTGGCAAGTGATGCAGCGCCAACGGCTGTTGAGTGAGGGCTCGCTGGACCTCATAGACTTGGGAGGAGACCGGAGATTGTTACAACAAAAGCCTGCCACACCAACAGCAACCGAAAGACCGCTATCGCATTGCTGCTCCTGCCTGCGCTGGAAATCATACTTGCAGCCTGATTGCTTGCCAGCCGCAAAGCCTCTGATTAGAGTAAGCAGTTTCCAATCACATCATTGGGGCCTGCAGGACCCGATTGGCCAAAGTGGCCTCTCGAAACAGGAGTGTTGAGAAACATGTGGCAGACACCACAGCTCTACTCCCGCACGACTGATCAGAAGCTGACTGCACACAAATTCTGTTGTGAGCCGCGGTCATGTCATGTAAACCTTTCGGAAGTCCGCAGGACTGGCTCACGCACCTGCTGGACTTGTTCTGTCCGGAGGCCGCATGGTTGGCACCGCTACAGAGAGAACCCCCCAAAATGACAACAACCCACATAGCAATCTGAAGGTCTGGTGGCAGGCGCTCTGCTACTTGGATGAGCTTATTCAGCGCAAGCGAACCTTTGGACGCTTGGGCAAGCTAGATTAGCGTTTCACCAGCGAGGGCCACCCGAGCCACGCTGTAGCAGAGAAGTGCATTCCAGCACTTGTCTTCAGACCACTTCTGATAAGCCACAGAAATTTTGTGGCATGTCGGTCAGACCTATCGAGGCTCCATCAAAACACAGCTTCACAACAAGGATGCGGGGAACAGATGGGTAATGTAGGTGTCCTTGCAATGACAATGGCAAACAACTGTGAATCGCCGCCGCCTTGTGATCCAGGATCTCTATACACGGCTAGGAAGGAATGCAAGCAGGCAAGGCCTCCAACACGTTTTGCTTGACCCTTTGGCAGGGGAAATTTACTCATGCAGGGTCATATTAAGCCAGGATGCTGGCGAGACTGGACTTGAGACTCAGCCCGCAGCGACATGGCATCCACTGCGAGTCACTCTTCCCAGCTGCGAGTCAGACGTGTGCGCGAGCTCCTGGCCTTCATTAAGATCATGTCCCCACAGACTCGCAGGAGCCTCCAATACTTTCGTAGCCGTCACGTGCTCTGACAGGTCGTGCATACCTGGTGAAGACATTGACGTGATTGCGAGCACACTGCGGCGTGCCCATCCAGTGGTGCTACGAGGCTATGCCAGCAGTTGGAAAGCTCGAAGCTGGGATTTGCAACGCGTGGCAGCTGGAGCCCTGGAAGCTCAGGTAGAGCTCCAGGTCAGCCGCAGGGGCCAGACCCAGTTTCACGGATTCGGAGGGTCATTGCAAAGGGAGCCCTTGCACAGGCTGCCCCAGGCTGCCGCCGAAGGATTTAACGAGGGCAGATCACTGTATTTGGTGCAGTGCCCTTTGTGGGCACGAGCTTCCGTGGAGTGCCCTGCGAGCCACCTCCTGCCTGATCTGAGCCTGGGCCCCTTTGCTGGTGCCTTGGGCGCTCGCAGCGCAGACGCCTTGCTATCACGACGCCTGGATTCTGTGAACCTTTGGATGTCTCTGGGTGAGACCCACTCCAACTTGCACTATGACTCCAAGCATGGCCTTTTAGTGCTCCTGAGGGGAAGGAAGTTGGTGGAGCTCTTCTCGCCCGCCGCGGCCACGAGCATTGGCGCCTACCCCGTTCACGATCCCCTGCGATCTCATCACTCGCGGGCTCCGCACTGCTGCTTGGCTTCGCGCCTTGAAGGCACCGCATGTGAAGTCCACACGGGGGCTGACTGGAAAAGCTTGCGGGCGGTCCGCAGCTTGCAGGCAGACCTGCATGAAGGGGATGCGCTCCTAATTCCAGAAGGGTGGTGGCACCATGTGAAAACCTTGGGCAGGGATGCCGATGAACAGCAGTTGGCACTTGCTGTAAACATCTGGTGGCGAGGTTATCCACGAGAGCCAAAGGCAGCGCGGCCTTACGTTCTTCGGCGCCTTTTGGGGGAGATGCTGGCACAGCGAACAGCCTCTCATTTCAACCTCCGCCGCAAGACATTCCGCAAGACCCGGAAAGTCAGCAAGGATGGGGCCTGCATCAAGTCTACGGCTCCTCAGAGTGAGAAGGTGAGCATCTTGGAGGAGCTCTGCGCGGCAGCACAATACGAGTCGCCTCACCAAGAGTGGTTGGCAGCTCTCCGTGCCTTTGGGCCCGTGCTTCCCCACTGCTTGGCCGCAGCGGCGGCGTCGAAGGATGACTGCGAGCAGGACTGCCGCATCACGCTTGTATGCTACTTATGTGTACACAAGCTGGCTGTACAGAGACTAAACACAGACCAGACACCGATGATGACCTGCATCACAAGGCCAAGCTACGCGCTCGTAAGGCACCAGCAGCCTTGTTTAAAAAAAGGTTGGCAAAGAGGGTTGGCATTCCTGAAAAGGAAGCAGTGCGCGGCCTCCTGGACGGCCTGAGCCCGGCGCAAGCAGCGGCACTGCTGGCAAGCCTGGACGCCTCGGCTTTGGACATGGGCCGCGTGGCTTTGCAGGGTGGTGGGGTGTTAGGGGCTGTTCCATACTCTTGGTTTGATAGTGGTCATCTGTTTCATAGTGGGCCAAGCGTCATTGTTTGATGCTCGGGGCTAAAGGAGGCTTCACATGGCTTTTCGGCTACCGAGAGAATGGTTCCGCGACCAGGAGTCAGAACCGAGGAGATGCTGCTGCAGCCCTCCGCCTGCTTTGGCGTCATTACCCGCAGCGGGCCATCGTGGCAAAGTGGGATGAACATCTGAAGAAAACTCTGGAGGACATCTTGAGCAAAGCTCTCTCAACGACAACACCGCGGTCACGTGCTGTCCATGCTGGTGGATGATTGTCAAATTCCTAGAGCAACTCGACTTCTCAGGCACCTCTACACCCAGTGGTCCTTGATATCCAAACTCACCAGGCGCGCTTCATCTCCAGAGCAAGTGCATCCCAGATCAGTGGGCAGACGACGCCCATGTCAAGACACGGCCGGCTTCCGCAACATCCATGATTTCCTGGCTGCCTCCCAGTGTTGCGTAGAGATCCTTACTTGGTCTTACTTGAAGAGCAACAGGGTCCGAGAGGAAAGAATCTTGCGAAAGGAGTAGCCGGCAGGCTCAGTTGCCAGTGCGCGACTCGTGCTGGCTGATAATACCAGGCAACACAGAGGTTACTCTGCCCCTGTGTTGCTCCGCTTGAGGTCGCACCACCCGGCGCGGGGAAAACAACGGTCTTGGCCTTACTGCTTGCTTCTGTTTTTTGGGATTTCTTTGGCACTGCGAATGACTTCTGTCTTCAGTTTAGCCGAGATGCTGTGTCAGCAGGCCGTGCCGCTTGCCATGATGGATGACTTGGCCGAACGTCGGCTTCCCAGATCCACAGTCACACGAGATGTCCCGAGACGCAACGACGGTAGTGTGCTGCCAGTGGCTGAGGTGGTCCTTCAGGTCGGGTGGTTGTCACAGAGCCACGTCGTGTAGCCGCACGTGTGCCCTCCCTCAGAGAGCAAGGGTTGAGGGCTTCGGCCACCAACAGTTTAGGCTCGAGCATGGCGGGCTTCGGACTATTGTTACTATATATTGTAGTTGTTGTATGTCAAAAAGGTGAGGGCTGGCGCAAAGTTTCTCCAGCGCTGACTGGAAAACGATTCTGCGCCCTTTGGGATCTGAAGTTGCTGCCGCTGCTGCACGTGCTCCTGCTCACAAGGGTTCCTTCTACAACTCACAGCATTCTGACCTGGTTGACGCAAGCTGTGACCACGGGAAGCGTTGCAAGCCGTAGCTGGCAAGCAAACATGGCCAGAAAAATCTCATGGAGCCTGCTTAGCCTCATGTATGTCGGGGGGGATAATTGATGCGAGCTGCCCACGACTCGCCTATGTGTGTATGACTGCCGACATGACGTTCAAGCTGACTGTCTATCAGCACTCATTTCACAGGTCTCCATTGTTAGTGTGGCGTATGCTCCAGTCAGAACTTTTCCAGTCAGCTGGGTTCGACAATGCAACACTGCAGGCCTAGATTTTGAAACATCATGCTCCCCGTCCCAGGTGGCAAATTTGAAAACCCAACTACGGTCTCATGGGTTGGAGCAAAGATCCGAGAAACCCTTCCTGCCCTCAGCGCTGCAATCTGGTAATTTCATGAGCAATTCCCAAATCCTTCGTTGAAGATTGCATCTTGCTACACTACTCCTAGTACTTCCACACTTTTGTCATAATGACAAGGACGATGACAGCTGAAGCAAGTGCTGCAGTGTTACAGCTGCATGTGCTGGATGTCATATCGACTTAGAATTGCTTCTATCATTTTGACATCAACATTGCCAGCATGTGCACCCTGAGTTGCCCCCAGCTTGCCTTCACAGCTAACCAGTCAACATCAACCCACCCTAGGCTGCAGCACGGCGCATGGCGGCACTGCATGGAGAGCCGGCAGGGCCTCATATTTGGGAGTGTTCCCGAAACAATACTACTACAGGGGATAATCTTGTAGGCATTGTTGCGGGGCATAGGGCTTGGGTTCCTCATAACACCCGGCATTGTTGCAGCTGCTTGCTACTGTATCGTTTCTGATGTATGCCTATTTGAAAGTGCCAGTCTTGGGTGCTGGCAGTGATTTGAAATGTGTGAGGGGGCAGGATCAGATTTTGAAGAGTAAGACCGTTTCGGTCACCGGACGGGTCCTTTGCTCTTGCTAAGTCAAGAGGACGTAGAAATTGGGAAGTCCAACACATATTTCTTGCGTCCCCACGTTCATCGGGCAAATGTACCTTACTCTGGAACGATGAATGTAACACAGGATGCCATGCTGATCCAGGGTACGCTTCATGCAAATGGGAAGCTAGGCTTGTGAGAACATGGTCGCCCTCCTGCAACTTCCTTCTGGGGAAATGCTGTAGGCTTCAGATAAGGGAACGGCCTGGTATAGTGCCCTGGCCCGCCATTAGCAGCAATGACAGAGCGTGCGGCGGCCATCGCCGCAGTGCTGGGTGCTGTCGTCGTGCAAATCCCATTGGTTCACTACCCAGCGCGGGCTGCCTGGTGCTGGCCGGCAGAGACCCCCGTGTGCAGCCTGCCTACTGTGGCAAATGGGAAGCTGGCAAGCACACCCAGTAAACGCGTTGGGCATCTAAGAGCTTACCTCAACCGTTTATTGCTACTTGGGGTTGAAGAATGGCCCTGTGCCAGAGGATCATGTCCTGGCATGCCGCGAAGTGCAACTTGTGGGGCTTTGGTTGGAAGAGCGATAATTTGAAAATCTAACGATCAGGTCCAAAACTTAAAAAAGGAACGATAAGAGGAAAATAAAACGATAGCAACATTGCATGTCAAGCAAAAAGGAACGGGGCTTTTATACACTCCCACTTTGAAGTGCTGAGCTGAGGAAGTGCGTAGATGCCAGCAATGTGACAGTGACAACTATGACGCCAGAACAGGCTTGTACACCTGTTTGCGATGATGGCTTTGTCCTGGTTGGCAGTTGCACTCAGCTGCAGTGCCCGCGCTCAGGCACAAGGGTTCTGTTAAGGAAAGAGAGAGCAGCGTTGATTAAGAGACGGCATGACATGAGCAAGTGCTTCCTAAACCAGTGGTGCAGCTGTGGGATGCCGTGGGTTCTTCATTGGCATGTCTGCAAGCTGTCAATTTATGGTCTCTGCTGCCGCTGAAACAGGCTCGCAGCCTACGTGCCTTCAAGACCTAGACGATGAAACATGGTGGGTTCCGTGTGGCTTCGGCGATAGGTGCATCCAGAACAATCAAGTGCTTGGCAAGGATGGATTGTTCGCAAGTTTTGGCGACTACCAGCGCCTTGGCCGTGAGATACTGCTGACTGCAGTGGGCTGAGCTTCCAACCGGTTCACGACACCTCATAGCCTATGAAACAATGAAGATCGCTCCAGNNCTGGAGCGATCTTCATTGTTTCATACGAGATCCTGTTCAGGCAAACACATAGTGCTTTCGGGTGCAAGGGGTGTGATGCGTGGCCTACTCGCATAGTCCCAAAGCTCGAGCCAAATTCTTGCCACTGGCTGCGATTGATGCTGCTTTGGCGAAACCTTTTCCTACGATGGTGATTCCAACAAACAGGTCTATTGAGTCGTGCTCTTATCACCTACCACCTACCCGTAAGGATACAGTTGCGCCTGAGATCCATGTCGTCATCACCCTTTACCCTAGTGTCGTTGTCGCGTGCATGACTACTGTAGTTTAGGACCACAGTTGGCTGTGAATCAAAAGTGCTGGGTTTGTAACAAGCGTGGGCGGCCATTCTGCGACATAGGCTTGTAACAGAATTTCCTAGCTTGCAACAATCACCTTTGCGACAAGTTTTTGTCGTGGGGCATGCCCTTACCAAGCACTTGCGACAAAGGTATGTAAGAACAGGCCGCGACAAAGGGGTATGTAACAAAGGGTGGCGGGGCCTGCGACAAAGCGGTATTTTATCCACAACCAGTTGTTAGTCATGACATGTCTTATCGCTGTAGCAACCGCATGATGACGCAAGACAAGCTCCTTTTAGGATGGGAGTATCCTTGGCCATATAGGATTGGTGGGGTTTGCATTAACTATGCTGCAGGTTCCACCGAACTCTGCCTCTGCTCGAAATGCCAAGCCCCGCCCCATGACAGTTTGAGACTGAAGGTGCTTGGCAGAGGGCAGCTCAGACTTAGTCGGCGTGACCCGGTGCGACGGTGTGGCTACAGCAACTGCTCCACCGGACGCTTGGCGGAGGGTGGCAATCTGGTCAAGTACCCATAGTGCCCCGAACTCCCTCTTGGGATGCAAGCTGACAATGGACTGCATGGTTTCTGCAGGTTGAAGTACTCGGAGGGAGCTGCATAATTTTATTGTTGAAGCTACGCCCCCTTCTCGACCCTCAGGCCCCCTGCCGAGCCGTTTAGAGCTCTGCGCGTACCATTTCTCAAACTTATGGGTTCAGAATACAGATCCCACGATTATGGAGGACATACGGAAACCCCGCTTGAGCCAAATGCAATGCCAGGAGACGGCAGGACTCAGCGATGCAGAGAAGCTGGATGTTGGCACGCTGCTTGGAGCCATTGCGGAAACCTTGTTACTACTTGTCGAGCTAGGGATACATATAAAGAATGCAATCAGGATACGTATCGCGGGGCTATGGCGTGGCCAGGGCTAGTCAGCTAGTGGTATTTTAAACGTAGCGACCGTGTGAAAAACACCTGCTTCACCTAAGACTCGGCATCTTGGGGGGCTTGCTCGTGGTTGGCCTCATTGGGGCCGCTATCTCCTGCACAGCTGCGGGCGGCCTCACTCGGTGTTGGTACTCAGGCAGCAAGGACGGGGAAGAACAACCTGAAAGTCGTCAGGATTCTCAGTGTAATTGATCTTGTTCCCCACCCTCACAGTGTTGCTGTTAGATTTTGAATGGTTTGAAGAAGCCTATGTTCTCCTCGCCTTCCGTGCACCGCCTAGCCTGACGGCAGAGTATCCAACCGCCAAGACTGATGAGGATTTGAGGATCGCATTGCCCCCTCAGAGTACCCACGAAGTGCCCCAAAGCCTGCATCGCTGCTCAGCCCCAGAGTTTCCTTCCCACAGCCGACCCCAGAGTATCCCAAAGTTCCCTTGCATGCAGTGCCCAACCGAAGAATGTCCCTGCGGCGCCCAATCTCAGGAGTATCCCTGCTGTGCCCAAGCCAAAGAACCCTGCAGTGCCCCATAGTGCCCCAATCTCACAAGCCACCATATCTATGGGCTGGCACAGCGTTTTAGAATTGCATTGCTGATACATGCTTGCTATGGTTGCTACTCTAGAGGTAGTTGATGATGCCCACAATCACAAACAACTGAAGGGTGGGTATGTTCGAAGTAGATAACTTTGATCACAGTTGCCATTAGACGCCCAGGTTCATGCCGGGTCCTATGCAGTGGTCTCCGAGCAACAACTTCGGCATGCTCGCAGTGCTGATTGCGCTGGTAGCTGCCTGCCTGCTCCCTAATGCAACAAGACTGCAAATCGTTCAGGATTTTGCAGATACGGTGTGTAGTACCTTTATTTGTGGCTCCTAGACTGTGTACATTGCTCCATGAGACATGGGAACTTTGAGGTCATCGGCGTGCAGTTCGGGGAGGGGGGGGGGGTTCTTGTGGGTGTAGGTTCAAGAATGAATGAAGGGTTTTCATGTTGAGGAGATACCGTAGGTATCCTTGCCAAGCCCAGGTTGTGAGAAACTGCCATTCCGATAAAGCTTCGACGATTAACGTCGGAATCTGCTTTGTACTGTGAAATTCCGCATTCAAGCACGACACTGCCTCAGCTCCAGGCCATGAGGTCCACGGGCATTGCCGTGGGCATTGCCTCCATGCTGACCATCATGCAGCCTGGCTGCAGTCGGTGAGCGGTTGGTACGAAGTTATGAGCCTGCTGCGACATTCGTGTCACCTTTGCGTGCCTTTTCAACCGCAGCCAGCAGAGGTGGTCCTACTTCAAGGGTGGAGCTGACAGCTTTATGGGCATGACGCGCGAAGCTGCCTGGCGCATTCACACGACCATTGGCACGTTGACTCTGATTTTGGGTGTTGCGCCCCAGCTGCCTTAGTCAAGCTCCGGCCTTCTTACCTTGGGCATCCTTGGGCAATCGTGTGAAGTCATCTGAAGTCGATTAGCCTGTGGGACAGGTGCACGGCGCGGTGTCCATCAGGAAGAAAGGAGCAGACATCTCACAGAACTCATACTGGATTGTTGGTATCGTGGCTGCTGTGCTGATGATTCTTGGCGTTGTTGCTGCACCTTTCGTGCATTACGACAAGTTCAAACTCCTGCACTTCCTCAGCATGTGGGGCTACATCCTAGCCATCGTCCACATGCTTGACCACGCTGTTGCTCTGCAGACGATCGCCTCCATAGCAGTTGCGGCAGGGAACTGTGTTGCCTTGTTGGCCTTCATCGTGCAGAAGGTGTACACCAAGGCCTTTGTGCTAAATTCGCGCTACTGTGGTGCTGCCAATCCCTGATTGAGGCATCGGCTGGGAAGGTGACGGTTAAGAAGGCAGAGCTGGTGAAAGAGTCCGGTGGACAGCACCTTTTCCTGACCATGCTCCTTGGCATGGTGCCAAAGATTGTGCAGCATTGTGCCATTTTTCCTGAGTTGCTGTTGCCGAGTCAGGTCGGTACCCAACTTCAAGTTCAAGCCAGGTCAGTGGGGCCATCTCGCAGTGGGAAAGGCGTCACCGGTGCCGCATCCATTCACCCTGATCCCGGGAGAGAGCAGCGACGAAGTCAGGACAGCTACCTTTGCCATTGTGCTGTGCGAGATACGATGTGTGTCGCACTGTGTCGCTAAATTTTTGCTGATGCCAGGCAGTTTCACCGTGTGTGTAAGTTCCAGCTCACGCAGGATCTTCATGAAGATCAACAGGAGCGGCTTCACTTCCAAGATGGCAAAGATTTGCGCTGCACGGCTTACAATGAAGTGAGCGTTGCATGACGGGACGCGGGCGGCTCAATTATTGGGAATGTCAACTTGAGCGACAAGAAGTGCAAAGACCTACCACGGAAAGAACAGCTAACACAAAGCTATAGAAGTTCTGAGCGCCCGCCATGTCTCTTCAAGCCCGCTGTGGTAAGGAGTCAAACGATCCAGACACTCTTCCCGCGATGAAGCTCGAGGCCATTTGGCATGCCAACTTCTGGAGACATTCATTTTGCTCGCAAATCTTTCTGCACTGCCTAGGCCTAAGCCATGCCTACAACGCTCATCATTGATGCGTGTACTTTGCTGTTTTAGATAGCGGACCGCCAGAGCTCAGTGAAGAGAGGCCTACTGTAGCGCAAGATGTGCGTCGGAGATGTTGACAAGCTATCAGCATTTGGCTATACGTTCCCCAGGCCTGAGACTGAGACGCTTGGATCCACCTGCGAGGAGTCCTAAAAGATCTTCATTTTGTCTTTGGAACAAGAGCTGATCCCTATGCCTATGACGTTTTGAGATTTCGCGTAAGATGCCAGGGCCCGTATGGAAAGCCCTCCGTGCCTGCGCCTGGAATCGAGCGCACGGTCTTTGTTCTGGGAGGCCTGCAGGCAAAAGTAAGTGGGACACGTGTACATAGAGGCCCTTATCTTGGTTGTAACGAAATGTGCGACCATTTTTTCGGAGTCCTTTTAACAAGCATCGTTATATTTCGTCCTTTTAACCAGCATCGTTATATCTTGTCAAGCCTGGAGCCTCCTGCAGAGCACAGCACAGGGATCTGCGGGGACTGGAGTCTATGCATTTTTGTTGATCATTACCAGCCCAACCAGTGGGGCTGTTAGATTTCGAAGACAGAATCCGTACATATTGGCGTGGCTCCCATAACCAATGATAATGCATACAGAACAGAGGACAGCAGTATGTCCGGGGGGGGGTCGCATATCGGGCTTCACTATGCCACTACGCAGGCAGGTTGGCAGGTGGTATGTCAGGCAAGCAGCCGTACTTTGGGTTTAGGGACAGGGTGGGGCTGATCCAAGTTGTCATAATGAAATTCAGTAATTAATTTACGGATGGCATAAGCTAGATGAATACTGTCTATGAATGACACGTGAAGTTCTACCTCCCCCTAGACTGCAAGGCGTGGGCATTACGCCAGGGCTTTCCCTTGCCAAAGCCGCGGAAGCAGCCTCTGGAAAAAAGGCAGGATAAGGGATTCAACACCTCAGTTCCAGTCAGCCAGCTACCCACTAATTAGTACACGTAGGGGTGTGATAACTAGGGCTGCACACAGGGTGTTAAGGATCCTTTTGAATTGTGGGGGGCTACATTCATCCATTTCAGGGCAATCTGGGGACCATATCGTGGGAACCAAGTAAATGCAACTTTATGGGATGACCCTGGAGCCCTTGAGCTTGAGAGAATTATGCGTTGTGATTTGTTGGGGTCCATCCTGGGGAAGATTAAGATCTGTGTGTGGCCCATGAAGGAGGCAGCATGCTCCACAAGATTCCTTTCACAAGTGTAAACAGTAACAATTCTACCAGCATCAGGTGGTTCGGGTGATGCCGGGTTTATGTCATCAGGATGTACGGCTCTCAAATTGGCATCCAAAGCTTCTGTGCAGTTTGTGTGTTATGTGTGGTCGCGGACGCTTGCAATAGACATAAGACTGCACCCGATCTTGTAGCAAGCCGTTTGAATTAGATATGCCCAGCCCTGCCCCTCAGTTCATGCTTTTAGTGGCAAAGTCAGCCCAGTAGGCACCAGGGAAGCAGCAACAACAAATAGGGGATATGTGCCCATCATCTAGAAAACATGCGTCATGGGTTGTGGCAAGGTTGCGATGCTCCCCGGCAGCAGCTGGCGCGCCTCTTTGGCTTGGGATGGCAAAAGGGGGGAAGGGCCAGGAAGCCTTGGAGGTTTGGGGTTGAAGAGGATGAAAGTTCAGCGGGGCTCAGGGCCAGAAATGATTCGCATGTGCAGGCCTCCTGCGACCTCGCCGTGATGCTGCAACAGAACACTTAGGTCTCTTAAGCCCCAGGCAGAATTTTGGTGCCCGCAGCAACGCGAAAAGACAGAAGCTCTTCACAACTGCTGAGCAAATTGCTTTCTGTTAGTTTTGCTGCAGTGCATGCAGCCCAAAGCCCACTGCTCCCTTCTCCGAAAAAATCCTACGCCATTGTGGCACAATGGCCTGACATGCCACGTCCATGACCTATCCAAGGTTTTGGGCACTGCGCAGCCTGGAGCTACTGGGTCGAGCTGCTCCCCTCCTTGAGCTTTGGTCCAAAGCATGAGGCTGACAGTTTGAACAGCCTCGAACATGTTTCAGGGTTTAGGGTGGAGCACCAAGCTTGGCACCTTGAGGCTTTAAGGTGAGGTCTGGGGCTGACGGCCTATGTACGCAGGTTTGTGCATGTCTTCATGGGGTCTGAGGCAACTTGCAAGATGTATTGCTGGTTTGAGCTGCTCAAGGCAAGCCAGAAGTCCTCATTCTTGGTGGTGCTTCACTGAGGTGGAATTACGATGGCCAAGCCTTGGTAGACTGAAGCCGGATTAGGGCTTTACGAAGCATGAGAAGATTGTTTCCCGCGTTTCAAGCCCAACCCTTAGGGAGCCCATGCTTCGCGAATTCATGGCTCCCAACATTCCTATTAACAGTCCCGATATTCACACTTCCCCACGAGAGGGCTCTCACCTATCCAAGGAGCCTCACCTTGACGCCGACCTCAGCGCCATTCGGATGAACGGTGCGGGGCCCTGGACTGTGGGAGATCTGGTAGTTTGCACGAATCTGGGACCCTAATTCCTAGGCCTCCCGGCTAGGGACTGGGGGCTGTAGTGCATGAAGTGTTTGAGAGCAATTGGGAGCTGACATTATGTAAGCTTGTTGACATGCGCAGGATGAAGACTTCTGGACATTCACGCAAGTCATTAATAACTCTGCTCGAGCGGATCTGGATTTGACAGCAGATTCCTCAATCCCCATGCCGTTACCGGACGCAGAAGAATGTTGACTGAGCCAGCACTTTCCGTTTGAAGCCAGGCGCCGGGACACAAGAGGGAGGCCAGATCAGTTTGTGAAGAGAAATTACGGGTTTTGAGTGGGTAGTGCCTGACTTGCTGGTTTGCGTCATCTACGGTCGATGGAGGAAATCTTGCACCACCTAGGGGCCCTAAACTACTGTAATTCCTAGGACTTTAAGGGCTCTAGTAAGTGGTGCAAGATTTCCTCCATCAACAGTATGAGCGCAGAAGGCAACTTGCACAAGAGTTCACCTGCTGTTTTGTGACGCAACTATTTAGTCAAGCCTGTGACTGGATCTTGCAGGTGTAGACCTGCCGCTGAAAGCCAAGTATGGTTCTGAGGACCTGGGGGATGGGAACTTGCATAAACACTGGAGAACAACGGCACGTCCAAGTCCTGAGAAACACTCTTCGCTTTGGCGCTGTCACTGACGGCCTTCATGGGGCATGAGATTGCAGTGTTCGTTGGGGACCCATCCTGCAGAAGTTCTTAGAACTTTGATCTACGCACTTTCAATTTTACGGGAAGGATATCCACAATTTGATATGATGTGTGGCTTTACTTTTTGGAAGTTCAAGCAGCGCACGGCTTGGGGTAATGTCCCGGTAGCCTCCTCCAAATTTGGCTCCTCCAGCACAGCATTTGTTCCGTCTTTGCGCAAGTTCATCTCTTAGGCTTGAATTCAGGTGGAAACGAGGTAGCTGCAATATGCCAAAGTTTCGCAGGGTGCTGGAAGACAAATGATACCCCCAGCCTAGGGTAGCTCCCCAAATGATAAAACAATGATATTCTGAATCCAGGTCGGCTCCCCAAATGATTTTTGTAAGAAAAGGAAAAGCATCCATTAAAACAAGCGACGAAACGATAAAACATTGTATTATAAACATATTTTCTTGCCTTTGGCAAGCCTGCCGGGGCCTTCTCGAGGCCTCCCCGGCAGAGACTCTGTGGCGTACTGCGCTACCATAATTGCCAAGGTCTGAGATACTTAGTGTTATGCAGGATTTCTAGTATCCACTGTGCGATAATGATAGCCCAGATGTGCCCAGATGATAACCTCAGAGTATGGCGCTAATTTGATGACAAACAAACGATAGAGCAATGAGAAACATATGATAAATAGATGACAGAAACACGCTAAAGACATGATACCCCTGATCCAGACAGAATGAAGAAACGACAAAACAAAAAACGATGACCCCAAATGATAATTCAATGATAGATACATGGTAAAACTCCCATATGTTGTTTTCCAACCTCTACAGACCTGAAAATCTCCTAACTTTAACAGCAATGGCGAAAAGACTCACCAGAGATGGGTTGGAAGGGGCCAAGCTCAATTGAGGAGTTCAGTAATTTCTCCACTAAACCCAAGAATGAATCATGTGGACCTAGCAAGCGAGTTGATGGCTGCTTTGCTTAAGATAGACTTACGCAAGGACTCCTACCTCATTGTACGTTGCTCACCGGAAACTTCCACAAGCAGAACGTAGCTTACTCTGCAGCCTCCTTGAGCAGCCCAAACTGCTGGTTTGAGGATATCGGACGATGGCTGGAGGCAGTGGGCTCTTCGTACGCCAAGGAAGGCGTCAAGCACGTGGCTGGGCTTCCGCTAGTCAAAGCGCTGCTTAGGAGTATCAGGTTGTGTCAGATTTTAGTTGTAGGAAGGGTGGTGTTCGTGGTTTCCCCTCACAATCCTCGAATCCTGATGTATCTTTTGGTTCTCGGACAGGGCTGCAACATCAGAAGCACTGCAGTTCTGGTGTCTGACCAGCATGGCATTTCCTTGCTTTGTTGTGAAGCAGCAACGGTTCGAGTAGAATACCGCGATGGGCATTTTTGTTTTAACCTGGGACCGGGCTCGGCCCTTTATTGCTCAATTGGAAGCTACAAACTCCTTTAAGCCCCGAGCGTGACATCTGGAACTTGAAGCCGAGGCTATGGTCTTTGTTTGTGGGCCTCCTGGTCTCGCAGATGCGGCGAAGGCAGTCCTTCAGTTAACATAGATGGCTGAATCAACAAGCAAAACGGTCCCCGATGTTCAATGAAGCCCATTTGCAGGCTGGATTCCAAAGACCGATGGATACGATCGCACGTCTAAGTAGGCTTCCCAAGAAATTTTGCATGGAAGTGGGGTGACAAGCCCTCGAGCCCGCCATTCATACGAGGCTATCACAAGGCACAGTAAATCTTCTGCCAGTGCTAGTAGCTGGATTTCTGAGTTTCTGTTGAATCTTACTAGCCTTGGATCACAGAGGCAGAAACATGCTGATGCTCCTCCACCTCAACTTCGTAATGCTCCGAGTCCCTTGAACCAGTTTGCCTTGAACTAGTTTGCAGCAGGCTGCGTCAAAACGCCATGCGGGGGGACTTGCTTGGCACTGTCATGTGGAGGAGCCGCGCACCAGGTGGGTAGAAGTTACATCCAGATGCGTTGAATAGAGATGGTTTTTGAGTTGGTAGCGGGTTCCTACGTTTTCTTATGCAGAGTAGCCCCAAAGTGGCAATAACGGCATGTCAGTACTGAGATGCTCATCTGGGCCAGTTCCAAGACATGCCGCTGCCTGCCAGCCAAGCCTGAAGTGTTGAGATTTCTTACTGGTCCTTTAATGGATTCCATCCTTCAAATCTGCAGGCGCTGATACTAAATATTGGAGACCTGCACAAGCGCGGCAGTCCATGCTTGCAAGCTGCAGGAGTTCCTATTCCTCCCCACGTTGGGCCCGTGCAAAGGCAAGCCATCTCAGACAGTGCCTACTCCAGGCCGACAATTTTCGTGATGCTGTGTGGAGGTTCAGGCTTGCAGGTGAGACCCGAGCTGTCCTCAGGCTATTGATACAAAGCCTGGCCAGATACTCTCTGGCATTACGAGGGAGGGCGAGTTTTCGGATCGGGGTTTTGATAGAAGATGAGGCATTGTCTGAAGTCACCAAGGTAGGCGAAGAAGGTAGGCGAAATGCATGCAGAGCATACCTGAGGCTGAGAAAGGGTGGAGGGCGGAGAAGCGGAAAAGGGAGGGAGGGGAGGAATGGGGATGAGATGGAGGGAGGGAGACAGGGAGGGGGAGAGAGAGTAGGACACTTCACACAATTTGACGGCTAGGAAAGATGGACTTTGTGTAGCCCGCCTTCTCCTCAAGTACTGTTGGTTAGCTCTCTCCTTAAGTACTGTGTGTGCAGTTTTGAATTTCGAAGACAAACGCGAGCTCGAAGTGCTGGCGCAGGAAAGAATTGAGGATTTCTGTGCTCGGACAGGCGGCAAAGACAAAGAGTGTTGCTTGGGCAGCAGCAGTGCAGTCCAAATTTGGATTCTCATCCCTCTAGCCCTACAGGCTGCTTGCTGTATGCTTCGTTTCAAGCTTCACGCCTGAGGACGAGGCTTCTACCAGCTGTTGCTCTGAGCACAGATTGTGTGCTGCAGCCTCCACAGGAAGCTATACTGGTACCTTTCAGAAGTAGTCAAGTCATGTGCTGTGGGATTAGGCAATGAACAGTTGCTTTTGTCGAGAGCTGAAGCTTTAGCCATTGGTTTGTTCTCAGGCTGCTAAGCACTTGAGTGTTCCTGGAAAAATGATGGACTCCGTGTGTTTGCGCCCAAAAAAACCTGGCTGACTTAGCAAGGGTCAATGCCCTCTCTGCAAAGCAGGTAATGGTTTGCTGGCAGTTAATTCATTAATTTCAGGTTTAACTATATACTACGAACAATTGTTGTCATGGCTATCTGACTAAGAATCAGTGCACCGAAGAACAAGATGGAACAATTGCATCATGGGGATCCTCGATGATCAGCAGCCTTCATAGAATGTGGAGCAATGATTGACAAACGGTACACTTGCGGGAAGCCTTCCATCAAAAATGCATGCGCTGTCCCATGATAGCAAGCTGTCACCACTCAGGGTTTTTGCAGAGCAGGCGGTGGCAGGTGGGAAATCAACGCCTAGCTGCCACAAAATCTTGACCCAGCGCGTGCTGCGCATCGGTTCCCTCTTGCGCTTTGCTTAGTGGACACTTTTGCTAGCAGACTACGCCATGTTACTGTAGACTGTACCGTTGCAGCGACATAGTCGTAGGAAACTGTAAAGGGCATCCACAGGCAACCGCCGGGGAGGCAAGTGCAACGCCATTTGCTGAATTTGCTGTACATGTTTTGGTGTGGACAGGCGGTGGGCCCGGGTTCTGCTTCTTTAGGCACTACCTGGCTTCGAGCCAAGCCTGTCTCGCACTTGTCCAGACGGGTGCTCCGTCGCAGCGACTGCTTGCAAGAGCCTTCACGTAGCGGAAGGTTTCGCAACAGTCAACAGACGATCATGCTTGCGTTGATTCAGCGCTTGTGGAAAAGCGTTGCTTGCAAGACTTTCGCCGCTCACGAAAGCTCTTCAAGAAGCGTGTGGGCTGGTTTTTGGAGCCGTGTAGAATGGTTGTCTGCCGCTGTCAGGTTGGGCGTGCAGTCGGCTGTGGCCTCAGAACCAACATGGGGGTCTCGCAGAGACCAAACAGTGCAAAGACTTACTTGTTTTGAGGTCTCTTAAGGTCTCTTAGAAGTTACGGTAGCGCCTTTGCTGCCTTCTCAGCTTCCAGTGGAGGATATGCAACCTTGTAGTAAAGTTGATAAGGGCTCTAGTGCCGAAGAGCCAGGCTGTGGCAGAGTCATCACCTCAACTCCGTTCCAAGATGTTCCAAGGCTTCCGCACACGTTACGAGAGCTGCGTGGACTCAGCAAGGACTGGTGTTTGATCCTGAGGATGAGTGAACGAATGAGCAAATTCTCGACTCCAGATGAAGGGGCCCCAAAGACCGTCGCAAGACGAATGGTGCCAAAAGATCATCACTGGTACACGGGTATCCAAGAAAGTGTGCAATTCCGCTGACGACAACACAATGCCTGATAGCAGCAAAAGAACCTCGTAGGTAGCATATCTACGACAAACAGTCTTGGATCTGAGGCAGGTAATTTTTCATCATGTTTCCAGAGACAGAGTATGCACGATAGGATCCCAGTAAGCAAAGATTGAAGACATATCAAACTTGTGCCATGCCCGCACTGCCGGAGCGGCACTGCTGCTCCGGGCTCGTGTCGGTTCCAAACAGCGAACCTTGAAAGTGTAGATGCAAGGACCCGCATTGAGGTCGTGACTGATGGGGTCCTGTCCCGGAGACTGCAGGCTGAGTTTTGAGGAGTTCTAAGAGTCTTGATGTCATTTTCGCCTTACGATGTCCGCAGCTGTCCTGTTGAAGAAGCTTCAACCGATGGTTTGGGGCTTGAAGGTCTTCTCCGACTTGGAGCGTGCATTTGTCTGGGCTCCTGCTGCAACATCCTTGCTAAGTTGGGAAAATATTCTTCTTACCAGGCTGACAACGCAATGTACTGTAGGCATCCAAGAGAAGAAGTGGTGCTTTGTGCTGATTACAGACCTCGATAGACCTTGCACAGATTGGCGCACCGACGCCATGGCGCAAAGCAGTCCATGGTACTTGGATGCTCAGCTTGCGCTTGGACCGTTTGGAGCTGGATATTTGGACCGCCCGCGGGCTCAGCTTTACGACCACTTCACCCGCCCGACTCGTGCTCACGCTTCAGCGGCCAGCTCTACGAGCAGATCTACCGCGATCTCGCGGCATATGAGACTTTGGATGCACAGCGCTTTGCCTTCTATGATGGCTTCTGTGCACGACGTCAAAAGGCATGCATTCGGCTGAGAATTGCCAATGGCGCAGCCTACGTCTTGGATATGTTTCCTGGGTATCAGAGCCGTCATCGCAGCACGTTGCATGCTCTGTATCGTGCAATTTCTCGCTTTGGGGGCTTGCCGGATGTCGAGGTGACAATTGATCTTACTGACGGTGAGCTCCAGAACATAGACCTGCCCATATTCGTAATTACGCACAAGAAGGAGGCGCCTGCTGGAATATTGTATCCAGACTTCACCTTCTACTCCTGGCCTGAGAGCGTTTGCCCGTCGTCTGAGACCGAAACCTCCCACAATTACGATCATCTCTATCGCCATTTTCGTCAGCACTGGGGCATGGGGGCAAGGTGCTCCTTGCAGTCTTGGCAGTGCATTTTACTGAAAGGTTTCAGGGGGCTTCAAATTCGAACGCTGGTTTGGCTAATTTCCCACACCCGTCCACCGCATCCTACTACCAGCCTCGTCCAGCTTCCTGACTGTTCGGAAGCAGTTTAGGTGGCTCAACCGCAGCGACACCGTCTTCTGGCGGGGGGCTCCAGTGGAGGACGCGGAGGTTCTGCCCAATTGATTGCTGCTCAGGATTCCTGCTGGGCTCTGGGGATTGCTTGAACTTCTTTAAGGGGGCTGGACGGTTTCCCAGGACGTTCCGATTACAGCGTATTCTTGGAAGGTTGTCATGTTTGCGTGGATACCGTTTGACATGAACTACGACTATCGCTCCCCTGAATTGACTGCACTTTCATGATTCAGAGCGCGGCTCTTCAAGCATTCATGAATATCCAAATGCAGCACCCTGCAGTACAGTGAAATTCCGAATGCCCACTCCATCCCTCAGGATCAAGGCGCGCGCACGGTGGCACTAGAGAGGATTGCTGAAGTCAAGAATTCCGACGCAAAGTTCATCTCGTGGCAGTTTGGGTGCAATTAAGGGGAGCCGTGAGCATATCATATTTGTAGAAGACCTGGAACCTAAGCAACGGCGCACGCCGCTAGCACCAGGATGAGATCGCGGTGCTTTGATTTTTGTATGGTTCCGTTTCTGGAGGGTTGCAGGCTGGATATTACTACCTCATAGACTTCGAGCCTTGCTGACTAGAGGGTTACCCTGACCAGGAAAACCGTGTCCTCCACAGGCCAGAATGACGTTCAAGGATGTGTGGGTTTGCTGGAGCAGTGCCGACACCGCTACTTGGCCTTTCTGGCTGGCACTACCTATTCATCGCGCATCAAATACCAGCTGCTCTGCGGTTCAGTAGTGCTGGCCCAGGAGCCACGCTTCGTAGAGTGGTGGAGCCACCTTCTGCTTCCTGGAGTTCATTTTGCTCCTGTGGAGCCGGGGTGGGCCAACATTCACCCCTTGATGCACCTTCTGCGCGAAAACCCCCTCAGGGCTGCAACCATTGCGCGGCAGGGTCAACAGCTTGCCATGACGGCGCTGTCTCCAACAGCTGTGGATTGCTATTGGTGGATGCTGCTTGGCTGTATGTTGCAAAGTTGAAAAATTGAAAACTTCGATGCTAGTAAGCCGTGACTAGCACTGGGCAGCATTAGTAGAGATCCCAATTTGGGCGTTTCAGAAAATTACAAGGCCAATTAGGAGACCCGCAAGAGCGAGGACGATGTCATAGGGTAGGTACGTAGAGTGGACTCTCATTTGCAAAATGCTCACGTTGCATCATGTTGCAAGATGTTGCAAGCATTACACCCAGGCTCCTGGCCCTGAGTGCCAGGGTGCTGCCACGCTCCACTGGGCCGTTGCCCCCCAGCGCTCGGCCGCTGGAGGACACATTGCTGTTACCCGATGATGCGACGCTGTCTTCTCTGTAGGGGCCTCAGTGGAGCTCAATGGAGCTCAGAAGCATCCCAGTCCAAAACCGCGGAAAGCAGTTTAGGCTGCCTTTTCCCAAAATGTCGTGGTTTAGCAGTGATGTAGCACGCCTGGTTGCATCTAAGCAGGAGAGAGGCAGCCAAGATTTCGTTGCAGTGCTCAGGCATGGCCTGCAAGGCGGCATCTCGATGCTCGTAGCCCCGAAGCCTGAGACGCAGGTCGGTGACCTGTTCCAATGTTTCTACACATTCACTAGTCTTTCTGCAGAAAACTCTCGCGTCCCTTCAGCTACTGCAGTTCCCACTCCTGTAGGCCTTTAAGGTACCTTTCAATGGGCTGTTCTGTGTGAGCCGCGATCTTATTGGCAGAGCTGGGATCCAACTTTTGTAGGACCTGAAACCCAATGAACCAACATGAGACGTGCTTTGGCTTTTTGGCTCGATTGGACTCATGTAGCTTAACCCTGGGATTGCCTTCATCTTTGTGCCCCATACTTAAGAGAGCTGTCAGCAGCCCGCTGAAGCTTCTTACAGGGCATAGTCGTCACCAAGCGAAGGTCTGTCTATGATCATGCAGGGAGATTTGGAGTTTAATTTGCTCAGTCGGGAGCACTCGTGGCTTGATGCTCTCTTTTGCGGCCGGCTGCGGCCTGCTCTTCGCTGGTCTGAATGCTGTTCCTCGCCATCTGATTCAACGGGTGGAAGCTTCCTCACTGGTAATGCTACGGCACGTGCGGCAGAACCCCAAACTTCAGTACAAAGCCGGATCGACCTAGTCCAAGAGGATGGCCGAAAAAGGAATGCCCCNNCCCCCCCCCCCCCCCCCATGCAAGCGCATGGCACCAGCCTCAATCCGTAACAAAACAAGAAGTGCAGTGCCGCATGAGGCCTGTTCAACTAAGAGGCTGCACATGCTCGGTCCGCTTGCAGCAAGGGATAAAACAGTATGCGAACTTACACCATGCTACATTATTTTTGTTACCTGCTTGTGACTGGAGGGGGAGCGTGGTGTTTGGGATTTGCCCTGCAGATGCTCCAATAGCTAGATTGAAAGCATCGTTTGGGGTCGCCTGAATTTAGGTCGCCATGCAGCCGGGTTGATCCACTTGCACGGGGAGCACGAACTGACATATCCTCAGGCAACAGCTGCGGAAACAACTGGTGGGCGGCGCCTGGACATCGTCAACCGATGTAGCCGTCCCATGGTGGGGAGCTCATTGTCATGCTCCGTTATCATCTACAGAGAAGGCCCGGTAGGAGCCATCCTTGGCATGTGCCATGTGATGTCTGTAATGTTTTTCCATCTGCAGCAGATGCGCCAAGACTTGTTTGATTGTTTTGTGGGAAGTGTCGCCGCTTTGCAGTGACTCTAGCAGTTGTAGGAAAGCAACCCCCAAGACTGCCTTCTCACTTGTGCAAGACTTTGACTTCTGCACAGCCCTTCAGCTCAAGCATGCTGAAGTTCCCTAATGCATGCATGGTTCGAATTCGGAAAGACCCCTTTGGATTGCTGAGGTCATTGCACCCACTGGCGGCAACTCCGAAATTCCGTGCGGAAGTGGTGGCAATCTCAGGCTTGCTGTAGAAGTCTAGCTCCCATGCCTTGCCGCAGTATTCCCGACGAATCTGTGCATGCCCTTACTGATCGATGAAGTGATCGTAGCCAACTGAGGATGCCCTGGCGGAATGGTGTGCAACCCGGAGAGATCGGAGTGTTACTTCGATTTTGAACGGCCAGGAGACTGATGCGACAGCTTGCTCACAGCGCTACTCGCAGTGACTTACAAGATCGTGTAAACGTTTACGGCCAAGTCTGTGTACTCTCGCTGTATGGCCGGTGCTTGCTGAAATGGCTCCTGCTGACTTCATAAACATGTCGTAAAAGAATCGTCAAATCACATCCCAAATCCTTCAACGTTCCGCTCGTTTGTTGCCTTAGCCTGGTTTGAAAACCATGACGGATCATTTTCTATCTACCTCATACTGAAGGCTTAAACACCTAAGCTCTCAGCCGACCGTAAACAAGCATCTGCAACAGGGGCTGAGGCGAATTTTGTTCGCAATGACCGCTGCAGGAGAGGATTGGACAATAGCTCCTGGGGAGACGTTGGTCATGCACACGCCCAATCAGGCCGTTCAGCAAGGCTCGCTGGGAGCGTTGAGCCAGCCCATGTTGTGCCTGAATGGTAAAAGCTGACATGACTCG
This sequence comes from Symbiodinium pilosum, assembly GCA_905231905.1. Lineage (NCBI taxonomy): Eukaryota > Dinophyceae > Suessiales > Symbiodiniaceae > Symbiodinium > Symbiodinium pilosum. Next base: position 219,820 of record CAJNIZ010045193.1, on the reverse strand, counting down.
CTTTGCATAGGATCTTCGCAAAAAAAAACACATTTCCTGTTGCGATGCCACGATCTGGGCAGCTAGACCAAGTACAGCAAGGTTCGGATAGTCACCTGCGCCTGCCAGCAGATTAGCAGGCTATGTAGGAGCTGGGGGAGCACTCAGGCCCTACCAAGCCTTAGACGAGGGCAGGTTTCTGCCGATTTCGGCCTCCAGCATCATACACACTTATGACACCATAGCATCCATAGCTGTGTAATCTCATAGTGATCATTGTTTTATAAACTGTCAGAGCTGCGTGTCGTGTACTGGCTCAGAGAGCGGGTGGTTGCTGATCAAATTGCTTTGCTGACAGCCTGCATTGAGGCAATGGCGTCTTTGCGGAGTGGAGCGGGAAGATCGAGTTCTACCCCAACCATACTCAGGACCCTTGAGCAACCTTGAGCATATCTACCATGGCTGCTCATCGGAATGCAGAGAGGATGAACGCAGATCATGTATGAATTCCTGCCAAGAGCGACCCAGGATGGAGGCTTAATACCATCGGCTTTCTGCAACAACCAGGCTTTCTGCCCATCCTACCAGGGCCTCAATGGCGCAGCTGGATCTTTTTTTCTTAAATTGTATTTCCGTGAGATGTGTTTGAACAAAAACAAGATTGACAGGTTGCAATCTTAACGAGCATCGCAGACTTGCGCAGGTAGCTACAGGCATAGAGTTCACATTTGTCCCGTTCGGTCCGGACTATTATGATGTGTCCATCATCAACGGCTTCAACATTGGTATTGAGATGATGCCTGGCAGCAGGAAGCAACTTGCTAGTTTTACTGCAGCAGAGAAACATGTTACTTTTGTGTTCATCCTTGTCAGTTCGTCTGCAATCATCCAGCCCATCCCGCCAGCTCGTCGCCCCGCCACCCGCGCGCGCCTCGCCCACGCGCCATCTCGGGACGCCGGCTCACCCGGTGCGATCTCGGGACCCGGCTCGCCTCCCTTTAAACTCCTCTTGCAGACCTTCCCGGCGCTATCTAGACTCCTCTTCGACACTCTGCGTCCTGCCCTTACCGGGTGTTCCAATATTCATTGTAGTACCCTGCGATTTCCTGCTCTCGTGCAACTCATCCTTTCTCGTTGTCGCCAATTGCCGCCCTTTCTCACCATCACTTGTTCTGGCTCTGCTTCTTCTCTCTTCTATTCTCTGTTCTGCTGCTACACATGAGGGGTTATCCGGTCCTTCAGTTGGTTGTGTTTGTCGTGTTCTAAGGTCTGCTGGGCGGCCCACGCCGGCTAGCTAGTAGCCCAGTTCCACAAGCAGAAAACAGTACATATAGTCATTGACGAGGTTGGCATGCGTTGAGATTTCATGCAACAGCTGGGGATACACTCAGACCCGGGAAGCCGGCAACGATAAAAGCCTGAGGGCGCCCGGCTCTTCGCAAACCTCATGGAGTTGTCTGTCCAAGAGGATTAGCACCAATAAGAGGAACACTGATATTACAGCCGGCGAAAATGCAAGCACCAGCGCATCCCTTTGGATGCATGAAAGGGGTGAGTAGGGTTGCTCTGCTTCCTCGCGTTCGAAGCCTGGATAAGTGTATTCTGTGAGCAGCCTTAGGAAGCCAAATGGCGCTTTCAAGCAGATAGCGGAGGAGGCTGCTGGCAGCTGGGTGGGTTACAATTGCGGAAGCGCTGGGGCCTCTCATCAGCCGGATATCCGCCTCAGCAGCTCAGCTTCGATATCCAGACTCCACACGCGCAGCGCTCTAATTGTTCAAGTCAGACACAGTCGCAACATGTCACAACATCCGAAATGGTAGTCATCACGTGTGTCAGGTGTATAGTTTTGGCGGAAGCCCAGCACGGGTGGTGCTGGCAGGAATCGGCAAGTCTGGAGGTAGACCCCAAGAAAGTGTCTGCCAGCTGTAGGCAAACAAGTGCAGTTGGCTCTGGCGTTTTCCAATAAGATATGTGGAGCTACACCATAGGAATCTTAGTAATTGCTGCAGCGCATTCAAACTCTGCCCCCTTTGAAACATGTGTTCGTGGCAGAGGTTCATGTTCATGGAACTTCGATCCACGCGGTGATGGGCAAGACCTGGGCCCCCTTCTACGGCAAGTCGACGGTAGTGGAAAGAGTTGCACTTCTGACAGCGACTGCATCGCTGGTTTGGTCTGCGGGCAAGTTGGCGTTCGCACCTTCAACCCCGTTACCAAGCAGTACCAGCCAACAGAAGAGATCCGCATGGAGTGTGGCCATCAAATTGGCTTATGGTCCGCCTACCAGCTGTGTGTGTGGAGTGGAAACAGGTATGTCAGTCCATCACCATTTGATGGCTTGATCGACTGCCCAGCGCATCACAACATGTTCGCATGTGCTGGGCATGAGCCATGGATTACAACTTGTTACTCCGAGGGGTCTCATGAGGATGGCTGCTGTGGGTGTGCAGATTGGGCTGACATTCTGGACATCCCTGTGCCACAGGCTCATGGCTGCAGGGGCAACAGTACCACTTGGGAGGAGAGTGCGCTGCCTTACTACGAGATACTGAAGCGGGGCTGTCCTACAGCATACACGAGTCTTGGCCTAAATATGGTTTTCACACATGATCAAGAAGTCCTGCCAACTATGAGCTTTTGCATGACTTGTTCAAAACACCCTCCCAGGTATGCATACGACGACGAGTCCTCAACCTTTACTTGTCAGAGTGCGAACAGTCGGCAGGAGGAGTCTGAAGCGGCTCAGTCTGTTAGTTCTCTGTGCTTTCATGGGGGCTTTCCCTTCACAAGCCCTTCGGCGTATGCAATGAGAAATGCCCAGTCTTCCACGCTAAGGCTGCCTGTGCAACATACACAGATGCTTGGCAGCCTGGAGCCAGGGACGCGAGGACATGGCACGAGCAGCAAGGGTCCTGCTGATTTGCTTGCGACTGTTCAGACATGTATCCTCAAAGTGCCTCACGAAGTAATCTCGAACATTTCAGTGATTGGGAAGTGCACATTTAGCTGCTTGGCAGTGCCATGTCACTGTGCAAGTAGGGCCCCTGCAGGTGAGATACCGGGTTTCCATGGGTTTCCGAGAAGTCACTGTTGAAAAGCCCAAAGTAGAACGGCTACCTTGCGGATCTAGGGCCAGATCAGACCGTCTTAAGATGCAGCAGTGGTTTGAAGTGCCCTTCTCAAGGAAGATCTTTGCCCTCACCCGCAGTGCGCGTGGTATGGCATGGATATTGGATGCCAAGTCAAGGCTAATGATGCAGGACTTACTCGGCAATGGCACTGCTGTTTGTCACACCCTGCATTGTGTTCAGCTGATTTGTGCAGTTTTTGCAGGATACATCATTACCCTTTGCCCAGAAGCACCGGAGGGCAGCTGGAACTTGCCAAAGCCCCCCCAGATCAGTGCAGATACTCCTGCCATGGATTCTGATGCTGCTGTAGAGACGACCACGCAAGCCCTGCCAACGACCACCACATGGTCTTGCCAACCCGGAGATGTCGTACCATGCTGCGTCGATAGAGACTGCTTGGAGACCTGCGCTGGCAACCAATGCTGTCCGGATGGGACAGCTTGCCCTTCAGCCACTGATGACTTTGCCCTGTGCCCGGCTCCCAGGCTGTACACCTGTCCGCCAGAGACCACTACTCAAACCACAACCTTCAGCATTACTGCCACCACCACAGCCACGCAAACCTCCACATCCTCCACACTCCAGACCACACTTAGTGCTGTCCAGCTACAAACCTCCCTGCGTTCAAGTGGAAGGACTCCACGTCGTACAAATCTTTGGCTCCTAGGGCCTAGCAGCTTTTGATTCTCCTGTGAACCCCTACCAGGATGGAAGCAACCGGCGAGGTTGCTACCTCTGGGGAGGTATTGGTGGGCGACATCCACGTTGAGTCTTGCCTTGGGAGGTTGATTACTGTGGCAAAGTTTGATAGGTTTGACGTCACGATTGTAGCGTAACGTGGCACCGTGTTTTAATTGACCGATGTCCTTGACGTTGGCACATGGCAAATGTGGCAGACAAGACTTGCGAGCTTAGTTACATGGTAACGCGCACGATGACAATTTAGTGATAGCTGTTTCCTGAAGTGAGCCCAGGAGCTGAGCGCTGGCAATGCGAGTCTCTGGATGAGTGACCCGGGAGTGCAGCAGGCGCTGCGGGCCTCACTGCGGACACTGAAGCTAACACGCATTTTCAGAAGACTTTTTGCAATAGTTCGGCGCTTCGGGGATACCTCCGGTCTGGAGTTCAACAAAAGACGGCAGCACAGCTGAATGACAAGTCGGAAGACGAAGATTGGCAGTAGTTGGAATGAAGCAGAACTTTTGGCCAAGCACCGCGGCCGGCGTCGTCTTTGTTTTCGTGACAAAGCACAGTCTTTTTGATAGTTTCCTGCTGGCCGCAAGATTGCCGAAAGGCTGGAAGAAGAGCTAAGGAGCAGCCACGAAGGCCAAGTCTGGTTGACAACTGCTGACTTTGCCCTCCCTGACCTCTCCTCCGTTCCAATTGAAATGGCTCCTTTACGCTGCCATTTGTGTGGGGATTTTCAATTACAGACCGGGAGGGTAACATCCAAATAATGCGGTAACTGATTGTGTAGTAGCGTGATGGGAGGGGGTATTGTATAAGGATCCGCGACGGATTTCGCAACGCATTTCATGCTAGCCTGCGGCATGTCAAGGGCGCCCACAATGTTGCCAAGCCACACCAATTTTGCTGAAGATGCTTGACGCGGCTGTTCTGTGGCGGTGGGTGTCCTGTGTGCTATGCTGATGTTGTTATCCCATGAACTAATTGAAAGGAGAGGCGTGTGCAGAGTTCTACGCATGCAGCAGAGAGGGCTTTTCAATGCTACAGCAGGCATCCCGTTGCAGAACGTCCATCTTACAGCCGACCCGAGCACTTCAACTTTCCACTATCGGGTTCAACTGCCAGCCCAGCACTCAGGAAATGGTAGCCGCAGGGCTTAAGATCGGATGACACAGATGGGTAGAGTGGTTGCGTGATGTTCCGTGGAGCAGAAAGCAAACCACGCAATGTTCTGCTGGGCTACTCCAAGTGTCCCTGCTGCCGGTGCTCATGCAGGCTTCTGCCCCTTGACTGCTACTGCTACTGCTGCTACACCTACGACTACGACGACGACGACGA
>CAJNIZ010045193.1:166845-214119 GCA_905231905.1 Symbiodinium pilosum | reverse complement strand
ACTGAGTTGGATGGGGACCGCGCACCTTTGTAGCTGTTTCTCCGCAAAGCTTCAGCCCTTGTAAAGTTCAAGGCAAATTGTAGGTGGCTTCCCAACACCACGAGGAGCAAGTACTGCTCCTCATCCCGGACCCAGGCGGCTCATCATTTCTGGCCCTTGTTTGCATACACAATGCGCATCAATTTGTGATTGCCATAAAGTCATGGCATCTGAGCTCCGTCGGCACGACCCCTTGTTCAAGGAACAGCGGAGGCCCCCGTTGCTCATCACTTGCAGGGCAATCTGCAATGTATAATATAGGCTCATTCTCGGAGACGAACTGACGTCTGAGCTCCAGGGGACTTGGTGCAGGTGTCTCAGCGAAAAGCTTGGCTTTCTCTTCACAGGCTGGCGATCAATAGGCCTTCTAGTGCTACAAGAGCCCTCTGTGGACTCATTCGAGCCGTGGTGTTTATTATTACTACTAGTACCACGACGACTGCTACCACGACTACTCAGCCAGATCAGCCAATATCACCATTCCTGCTGTGACCTCCTTTTGCTCCTACTTTGCTGCCGCTGCTGCTGGTACTTCTGCTGCCAATAATGGTAATGGCATCTTCGTTCTGATTAGTGCTACCGTAGCTAGGACGCTCATCATCCAATCGCATTTAGTCCATTTGTCTGCTGTTGTTGTTTTGATTTGGCTATTGCGAGGATGCCATGATTCTAAGATGGATTTTTTGGACTCGCCATCTGGCTGCGGCACAAAGGCTGACTTCTCAGAAAGCGAGGATGACATTGGCAAGAGGCAGGGCGCTGTGGGAAATTTTGCGCGAGATTTCTCAGGCAATCTGATGAGATTCGTTCTAAAGGAATGCAATATGGAGTGAGGTGCCCTTCGATCATTTCGACTTTCGACTGCTGTAATGATTATGACAGTGAATCTATTCTTTAGACGTTGATGCCGCTGCGATGCACAACTACTGGCAGAAGCGTGATGATGTTCTTTCGGCTACTATCTTTGATATGGCTGCAAGATAGTAGGCGTTGAGTGCAACTGGTTGAGACGGAGGGAAACAGCACACAGTCGAAGGGGACTTGAGCAAAGTACCATGTCTAGCCTGGAGAGTTTGCATTTGAGTATCAGACACTGGCTTGTACTGCCCCATCTGCTGCGCAGCTTACCATCGTAGCTGCCCGTGCTACTCTGTAAAAGCCTACGAATCCATTTCAAGATCTGTAAGTCTCAAGGATGGCCAACCTGTCTAACCAGTGGACGGAAGAGCTGAAGAAGGCAGAGTTCCGGTTTCTGTCATGTACATGTACAGATGTTGCTTGACTAGAAGCAGTAAAAGCACCTCCCATCGTTTTCTGAGTGAGAGAGTCTCCTGGAAGCGCAGCCGCATGTGCCAGCACATCCTTCTGTTCACATGTCCAAGTGAGCTTATGAATTTGTAGCCTAAGCAGGAAGGTTGCAACTTTCAAGTGTAGTTGGCTGCTCCGGAGTAGGACCTGAACATTGCTTGATTTGGACGTTGCGTGCCAAAAGTTTTCATCTTCACCTATCTAAAAGGTCTTGGCAGCTTCTCAAGCGTGAGTGTGTAGTGTCCTGGCCTGCTTCAGGCTGTTCATACTGGAAAGACTGGCAATGTCAGTATCCAGACAGCAGCGGCTTGGCTCTTGAACACGGGCTCCAGTCCAACCACTGCAAGGGGTGACTCCAAACACCAGAGGGCTGAATCTGCCGGCGGAGTTTAGCCTGAGCCTTTGCCTCACAAGTTTGTTGCTCACTGGCAGGTAGCAATGTGAATCAAGATCCCATTGAGCTTTGTATTTTGGTGGCTTGTGGCTAGACAGTACGTTTGCAGCGTGTTACTTTGGTTCTTGTTTGGCACTCGGTTCTTTCCATGGCTACGCAGACGGTGTTCGCAACCAAAGGGACAGCCATTAGAATCAGCATCCTCTTGTTGCCTCCCAGATGCTGCAAAAGATCGATGTAGAATGATGCCTGATTTCCTTAGCCGTCCATCTCTTGCTGTGCTTGTGAGCTGAGGGCACGACCGTGTCGTGGGAAATCAGGAAGAAGATGCTGCAGGTGCGGCTTTGTGAGAGGGAATTACCCGTAGTGACGTCTTGAGTTCCTGTTGTCGTAGTTTCCAACGGTCCGGCACTCCATATGGCATACCTCAAGTCGCTGACTTGATCTGAGGCCATCGACAGCACTTCCACGCTGCCGGCTTCTCGCCCATCTTGGACATGTTGCTAGCATAGATCCGCCTTCAAGCAGAAGGTGAGTTTGCACACGGCTTTTGTTCTTAGCAATGAAGGCTCCCGCAAGCCCGCTGGATGTGACCAGCGGCTTGGCAAACAAGCAGATGATGGTAAAAGGACTCCAGCCGCGGCGGGTTAGCAGCTTCCATGTTTATAGCTCAGGTGCAGCAGGGGAACTGTCGCCATTTTCACTATCCAGCTTCGCCGGCATCATCTTCCTCCAAGCGCATTTGTTTTTTGGACGTGGGTGAGATGCCCAACAAATAGCTGACGCCTGCGACAGTGAAAGATCTCGCAGCACAGGGCATGCGCCTGCGATTTTGCATGCCGCAACTCAAAACAAGCCTGCTCTAGCACTGACGTACATGCTTGCGATTAGCTCACCCATGCTCGCCCTTCTTTTACCAGCGTGCTGCCCGTGTTGTGTAGCTTTCACCACAAAGTTCATGGGTTACAGCAATGACTGCAACAGTACAATGGCAGTCAAAAATGCACAGACAAGCCACCAGCGCTTGTTGCAGATTTCTTTCGAAATTAGATTATCTTGCGTAGGGATTCGCGGTTTGCAGAGGCGAGCCATCGAATCACCCTACCTTGTAGGGTTCAGAGATTCAGACATCGATTTTCCACTTCCCGACTTGCATGGCAGACTCACACGTGCACACAGGCTGTGTGAGTCTGCTGGTTTTGGCCAGCATGAAGTTGCTGCTGCAATCTGCCTGACACGCTTGCCGAGGAGCTGCAAGTTTTGGCTTGATTACATCGTGGAACGCTACCCCACCGCTGTCAACCATGTCGGCTTTTGCACCGCAGTATACTTCCTCAGCGGTAGTTTGTGTTGGTGTATGGTTAGATAATGCTTTTTGACAGCTGGTAGGATTCTTAAGTCCCATCAAATTAGGTTGCTGCATGTACAGACTCCAAAGGAGTGGTTTCGCGCGGAAGCATGAAAATGGAAAGCTGGTTTCGCGGCAAGATTTGTTGGAGAAGCGGTCATACAGTGCGTTGGACTGTAGTGCTGAAGAACAAGCTGTACTTCAGGAAGTCTGCAATCTCGAACAATCCGAACCACTGTTGCGAAATTGCCTGAAACCATTTGAAACCGTTTACCACGCCCCATCAGGACCCTACATGCTTCAAGCATGGCAGCAGGCGGAGGTCGGCTAGTGGCGGTTTGTAATCTCCAAGAGTCAAGAGACCAACCTCAAACTGGTAGTTTGTAATGATTGGTCCTTTGGAGGGTGGTGCAATGTGGTGTTTTTCACTTTTTTGCTGAAGCCAACAGAATTATGAGCATGCCCTCTTCAACGTTTCGGAGAAGCTTCGGTTCTTCAAATACACTCGCGATGGGCGGTACTACAGCAAACACTTTCAGTCCATGGCGACATTAAGCTCTGGGCTTTCGACCTTTGCCCACCAAAGGTCTGAAGCCGAAGATTGTAGGAAAGTCACCTTCCCAGATTCCGTCAAGCATTCTGAACCTGCCCCTGCAGTTGGGAGACTTGCTGCGACCCTTTCACATTTGGCAGCGTGGGCAATGAGGACCAGGGCACCCTGGTGTGTAAGACTTTCCACACAAAAGGGTGATTTGAGTTGGGCGCCGGGCGCGCAGATGGAATATCTGATTTTGGATTTCCAGACACGGATTTTCCCTGGCCAGCCCTGGAAGAACCCAGAATTGAAGCTTCGACAAACAAATTGTAGCGTGGGGTCCGGTCGTTTCACGCACGGCTACGTCGCTGGTGGGCATGGAAAAGGTTTTCAGAGGGCCTCCTAATGTGGGATCTGTTCAAGCTGCTTGCCATACCTTACCACTTCAGTTGATAATGTCTCCCTCAACCCCAAAGTTCCCCAAACCTTCACAAGAAGAACCTGGGCAAGCCTACAAACAGGGCCAACTTACTTGGGGTCTATAGACACCAGCCACAAAAGTAGGAAAACGCCCCTCCCCGGTCATTTGCCATCAACCTGACACATTGCGTGGTTTAGCTTCTTATGTCCTGGCATGATGCCGCATGCCCTGCTGTTTGGAGGAGTGTTGGCTTTCCCTTGCTGTCGAGGAGAAAGGGCCTCACTTACAGGAGGTGCACGCCTGTTGAATTCGAGCTCTTTCTTCTTCCCATGAAGGCATGTCCTGCAACTGAAGTCCACTGGACCCTCAGCGGAAATTGCAAAATTCAAACCTGCCCAATAACCTTCTTGAGTCTTGTCACAGCTAGATAAGAAGACCTAGAGATAACATCTCTGCCAGGTGGACCTTGATGCCATGTACATCCGCTGCTGTCATTCCGGTCCTGGGCCGGGTAAATGACCCGCATCGCATGCTGCAAGCTTAAAAAGCGTGAGCTCCGCTGGGCAACCTACAGACATAGATCCAAGTGGGGATTTTGAGCAACTGGTGGTTCAGAGGGTTTTCTGCGCAGGCCGACCCGGCTCTGCCCAAAGTCGCGGCGGTCCTTTTCGATGAGCCGGGTGCCCAACCTCTCAAGCTTCGTTGTGCTTTCCATGTTTTTCACGCGGTCATCGTCAAGATGAAGGTATGAGCGGCAGCACGCCAAACAAGCTTAAACGCTACTGTAGGCTACTTGTCTCTGGTAGGCATGCACCCAACCTCCATATCAACTAGCGCCAGGCCACAGCACGGATGGCTGTATTTTTTGGCAGATGAGCTAGACATGTCACAAGAACCGGGGCAGTGGTGTTTGGCGCTTGTGAAGTTGTGGAGCTTTCCCAGGTTCCACGAACGAAGCCTCGGAAATGACGTCGCCCTTACCCTCTGCCTTCATGCCCGGGACGCGAGGCCTTGGAAGGATGCATCTGTTTTCATGACCGTGGAAGAACGTCGAAGAGAAACCAAGGAGGCACACATATTCGTCATTTATGTCCAAGTCTCAAAAACAGGCTGAACGTGGTACCTAGGCATGGGCCAGTGAATGTTTACGAATGCATGCTCATAGCCTTCTAGTCATTCTAAGCATTCCGATGATCTTTCTTGCGCGCACGTCGTGGCGCTTGCCTTAGCCGCATGCGGTAGGGAGCAAAGAATAGAGTTCGGGTTGTACACCTGGTAGCCCGAGGCCTAGGCAAATAATTCGGTCTTGCTGCTAGTGCAATTGCTGATGCACGACGTGAGCACGGGACAGGGAGACCGGGCAGGCGCCGAGCTGGGCTACCACCGCTCCGGCTCCTGGCCATGAGTGCCACGTTGAGTCCAGGACTTGCTGACAGGCGGGTGGGGAGTGGGCTCGGGGCTTAGGTCAACGGATTTTGACTGGAAAGGTGTCTGTTTTGGGCGTTGCCTGAGGGTGACACTCTTGGACAAGCACAGTGGCTGCTGTCTGGCTGCCGTGGAAATGGACTCCTTTCCTCATGCTGTAGACTGTCGTGCAGCTTCCATGCGCAGCTTCGTGTTCAGTGATTGCTTAGGGCCAAAACCTACTTGACGAAATCTTCGGAGTCCGGACCTGACAGGGACGTGATTCCCTCCCACGTTTGAAGAGACCCTCAAATCTTACCGTTTTCAACCTTATTGGGCATATGGTTGAGGATTAGAGGTTGAGATGATGCCTCGGTACTCGGAAACGACGCCGCTGCTGTAGGAACTTGCAGCGTGGTAGTCCGGCGCTCCATGAGTAAGAGAGGATCGGAACTTGGAGCTTGGTCATTGTTACTCTGCTACCTGGTTTTCATCATCAATATCCCATGCGCCTTAACTCCTCCTCCACTTCCTCAAGTGGCAGCTGATTTGCGTGATAGACTTTTGTCTTGATTTGCAACTGCTTGCATTTGAACTGTTCTTGCGCTGGCGTTTGTGACTGTGTCGTGCTGTCTTTGATCCGCGCTTGCATGGTCCTACTCGCGTTGTTACTGGATAATACTGGAGCCGCTGTGGCTTTTGTCTGAAGTGGAAACTCTAGATCCTAACACTTTCTCTGGCCCTTTGTGCGACATCTTTCTATGTATGTATGTATGTATGTATGTATGTATGTATGTGCATACAAGCGCACACACACATGGCTGGTGCAAAAAGATTTTGAGTAGTCCCAAAAACCAGGCTGAGAAGTGCATGTAAATATGCAGTTGGGAATGGATGCTTGGAAATGGGATGGCATGGATGCTCTGGTACACCACAGAACATCGGCATCATGGGCATCAGGTAGGTCTGAAAAGAAGCATCATGAGACAACTTTGGCTTGCTCCTTCCTCTCTCTCCACCCACACACAAAACCTCACTTCCCAAAGAACAAGACCTCACTTGCCATGAACATGGCTTTTGAAAGCATGCAAGAAGCTCCAAGGATCTGGGAAAAAGGGGATGCATTCTTACTGGTTCTCTTGAAGTGCAAGGATTTGGAGCATGGCAAAAAAAATCGTAGTACAGGTTTCAGTCTTCTTTTTTGGTGCTGCAGATTTCCAAGCCCGTGTAGCCTCAATTCTTCCTCAGTAGACAACTTCGCCCCCGCAATGTTACCCATGGTTTTCACGACAGGTTGGCTTCCTGCCTGGGCGACGGCATCCAAGCACCCGTCCTACGCAGTGAGGGCAAGCAGCCTGCGGCCAAGATGGCTTCGAGGAAGACTTCCGGTTGGAAGAAGCAGCAACATTACTGATGGAGCGGATCCAAGCCTGGAAATTGTAGCAAGCTGGGTCACTGAAGTCTTGCCAGATTTCCCCCCTCAGCAGTACAAGACGTTTCCCTCGCATCTCTCTAATTATTTTGAGCTCGGAAGCATCAACAGGTCCTCAACTGAATAGCATCAGACCAAGTTATGAATAGTTGAATGCAAACAGCTGCTGCTGGTAGCACGCCAGGGAGCCATGTGATGCAAGGTTTGACGTCGAGCTGCGTTACTCTGGAAAGGGACGGCGCTTGCTGCGTGCAACACAGGGCTTTGAAAAGAAGGCAGAGAGAGCTGCTTGTTGCAAGCACGGGAGGACCGAAAAGGTAATTTAGGATGTCTCCGACGATAGGCAACATGCTGCGGGTCTTGTATGTCATTGTCCAACGCGTGGCCTGCTGGCCAGTGAACCCTGGGGTCAGAACACTTTTTTTACACACCATGCCCAAAACGCAGGCTGACATAGCTGCGGCGGTGACGGAGGCCACCTGCGAGGCTCCAGTCCAAGATTCTGCCCAGGTTGCATGTAAAGGTCTTGCAGGGTACCCATGTTGTGTTCACAGCTTGCTATGCTTTCATCATAGTCATGACAACAACAGCAGCAACAGCATGAAATTTCGTGGGCAATCATTGAACGTCAACAATGGTTCGCGAGGCACTGCGCTGGAGCAGCGAAGACTCCGCAGCTCCAGGAGCCTTCCATGGCCTGAGCAGGAGAGCATCCGGCGCTCCACAGCTTAAAAACTGACGTAGGATGACGTAGGCATGTTGTGCCATTGCATCTCTTCTGAGTCTACTCGGATGCCCTTACCCTACTCAAGCTATGCAGAGACCTGAAATCTACTTGCGCCGGAGGAGATGTTTTGTGCTTCCTGCCGGGAGAGCCAGAGCTGCCCAGACACGTTGAAGTAGTGGTTCAAGAAATGGAGGTCGGTCAAAGGGCTGAGAGGGCTCCAGAGGTGCGAACACTTGTAGCTCATTCAGAGCTTGCCAAGCTCTGCCGATCTGTCAGCTGTATGTAGTCATGAACCTCCCACCGTCCGGTATCTCATTTGTATGTCTCCTCCTGGTGCCATCTAAAAAGAGGCTAGTCTTTGCGGTCAAGGCCTCGCAGCCTCAGACACGTGATACTGGTTGCCTCCTGCTTGGCCAGGATCCGTCGCTGCAAGAAGCACCTGGAGGCCCGAGCCGTGCGGTAGATGAGCTTGTCTCATCGTCGGGCAAGTGGCACTGTGGTGCGGAGGCCCTCGCACCCCCACTTGGTTGACCTGCGATCGCCTGAATGTGGTCCAGTCGTCCTCTGCCAGTCACAAACTGCGCAAACAGACATCAAAGATTCCTGGACTGAGCATGGATGGCAAGAAGCTGAAGATTGTAGATAGCAATGTGATGTAGTCAAGATGCCAGATCCACTTCCGTTGCTTTGAGCATGAACACCTCAGCACGGTTGCGTCACCTGTATGACTGGACCATGCATGCCCATGAAGAAGAAGTGTGTGCAGCTAGAACGCAGAGCGCCTTGACACCCCCACTGAGAAGGATCGTCTGGCTAACGAGCAGCAGCGCGCTAAGCTGAAGGCATCCCGGCCGGTTCCAAGTAGCAGCACGTAGCCTTTGCCAGCATGATAGGGCTTTTATGGGTGCATGATAGCTACTGGTAAGCTTACCTGTCAACACCTGCCAAGAAAGACTTGCACGGCTTGAGGCTGCAGATGAGTTTCATGTTGTTGAGGTCTTAAAAAGTTCGCGAGGGTCTTGGTGCTGGTTTATTTGGCTTCGACGACATTTGAGCAGTCGTCGAAACTTGCCTTGAGGAGATCATGTCTGAAAGGCTTGGACATCAAGCCCAAAACGGGCCCAACATCTTGTAGAGCGATGGCAACCCCTGAAAAGCGACACCCAGGCCAAAACCCTGAAGGCCGAGGGGGAAACCTGAAAAGGGCCAACCCCGATGCTACGACCAGTAGGCAGCTATCAAGTTTAGAAAGACGCTCACTTTACACTTGAACCTTTCTCAGACCTGCTTCGCAGAGCATATGCAGAAACCTTGCATGTACAAAGACTCTGACAATCTTTTGAATTCTGAAAGGTTGGTAGGTGATCATAAGCCAGCTGGACCAGGTCAGGCAATTGCTAGTGCTGGGAGAGTTCCGGAGGTGGCTGATGGGCGCTACATGTGCAGTTCCATGATTCCGACTCCCCACCCCGCAAGCCTTGCAGGCTAAAAAGAAGAAGCAGCAAGGAGCGGCAAAGGGCTTTGGAGCTCCTCCCAAGGACGGGGCGCTGTGGCCGTCATAGCCCAAAGCAACCGATTCTGGACATGGGCTTGGGGCTGCTCAGAATCACTTGGGAAACCTGATAGTGAGACTGTTGATGAAGCTGGTGACAATGCTAATGACCATGAGGGTGCGCATGCTTGCTAATGCAGTATCCAATGCAGCCACTTTGGGTGTTACACTGTTTCTCGACAGAGCTGCGCCAGCTGCATGATTGATGGCGAGGCCCAGGGTGCTTCGGAAGCATCAATGCCTGGAACCCAGACCAGCGCCGCAACGAGTCGTGATGCAAGAGTTGTGAGATGTGAACATCGCATGGCTTGCATTTGGGGGCTCTGGGTCTCGGTTCATGGCATTCTGGTCTTGAAAGTTGGGAGCTGAGACAGCCCTGCTCGGAAGCGAAGTCTTCGCATGACCTCACATGACTCATCTCAAGCTGAGCGGCAGCCCTGTATGCACTGTTCCATTGTGAGTGAATCCGCACACAGTGTACCTTGGGTTGGCAGAGCACCTTAGTAACGTGATGGAGGGTGTCGGCAGCCCGGGGCTCTTAGGGTCGCAGTCTGTCAGGGCAAAACCCATCGACGTCCTCCCTTTGCACGGTGCAGTGGACGCTGAGGCACAGCGCCAGTGATCTGGATTCGATAGCATTCCGATCTACAACCCTGTCCAAACAAGTGATACAACAGGTGTGGGTTCAACTCCCGTATCGATATTGCCTTTCTTTTCGTGTAGGAGCCAAGGTGAGGCAGAGATCAGATTATCCTGACACGAACAAAACCCTGGCACAACGATAGTGCCCCCCCCCAAAGTGATACACAAAGATGGGTGACTTCCAAGTGTCCCATCCAAAAGCAAAGATGGACATCCAGGCGAGGGATCTGGCGAAGCATTATAAAACGATAGGTAGGAGCATCGCAGTGTGCGAAAACCGTTTAAAAGGATACCCTCCCCCAAAAAAGCAATACCTTCGATTTTTATTTAGCTGTGATCAAGAGTTTATGCAGCTGCTCATGATATGATGGAAAGCAGGCCAGACAGATGCTGGTCCAGATATCAGTGCGGTGAACCCGTTGCGAATGTCAGAGCAGACACAGAACGCGGCCATGGTAACTCCTGCGCAAAGACAGTTCTTCTGAAGCTTGGGCCGGTACAGGCAGGCTGCATGGCAAATGTACGTCAACCACAACTGAGTCAATTACAGCCCCTATAATATCGTAGTAGTGTCCATTCTCTTTTCCATTATCCTTATATAACCTCAATATATACCCTATGGTAATACAGTAGTTTCCATCTTCTTTGCCCTTATTGCACTATTTTCCCATAGTATACAATGAATGAAGCAGGGCAGATCAGGCAGGTAAGGCACCTCAACAGTTGCACCTCCAGATCTCGGGTAGGCTCAAGACCTGGCGGTCCGCGCAGGACCAGCTGGCAGGCGCCAGTACTTCGCCTTTCTGGGTATGTGTTGAATGGAAAATCTTACAGAGGCAAGCGCTTCACAAGCTCGAGGTTTTTTGATTCAGAATATTCTCGATATTGTGGGACGTGGATGGCGCCTCCAGTTAGTGCACAGATGTGGGAAACAAAACGCCTCAAGTACCAGAGTACAACTGAGCTAAGGCATTCCAAGCACGGGGTTGCTGTATCAATCAACGCCTGATGCATAACGTGAACGGACAGGCGACGCGTCATCCTTGCCACCAACGTCGCCGAGGCTTCCATCACTGTTCAGGGCACCGGGCTAAGATCTTTCTTAGTCATGTTCGTGGAAGTGCTCCAGTGTATCCGCGGACTACTGAACACGCAGCGGAGGGCACTCCTGCTTCTGAGTTCTGCTAAACAGCTAACGTTCCGAGATGGCTGCAAGTCATTCTGGAGTCCATGAGATTGACATGTTACTTTAAGACCCCGATTGAAAAGCTGAGTCTCTGCCCCCGGCCTCTCAAGCCTCCAACGGCCCAAAACCTCCAGCAAGGTATCACAGCAGTAGTGGACACTGGCCTACGGAAGAGGCCTGCGGTGAGCACATGAGAGCTTCTGACCAATTCATTCAGCCACTTATGAGGTGATTCTTATGCTTTACTTTGCCCTTGGTTTGACATCCTCCAAACATGATCCTCACGATGATACCAGTGAACTCACACCTTCACGGATCACCACCCTGTACGACGGTACTTAAGCTCTGTTTTGTGAAAAGAAAACAATGAGGTCCTGTTCGAGCATTTGTCCAGCTGCTCTTTCAAGCCTACCCCAACAACGGTCCTAGCACTTCACACTTCACGCAGAGACTCAGTGCAGGTCAGTGTTCGACCGAGAGAGGGGCCTCAACAAGCTCGAAGTGGCCAAAGCCCCGGCATGTGATTCACGTCTGCTTCTGATGTATTGTGACTGCGGAAGAAAGAGTGGCTTTGTACAGCATTCCTCAATGTGCCTGTCCACTGCCGGTTCCTTATCCTTATCTTTGGTGAAGCAGTAGTAAGTAGCCTTCGATTTGTGTGAGGTTGCCGTGTGGTATACAGGTCAGAAACTTGCTGGGACAGTCGAATTCAGCGATAACTTGAAGTTATGGCTGTTTCCTCGTCCAACCGAGCTGAAAGTAGCTGACTGTTATCATCAACGACACCACCCCGGTTCGAGTCTCAGAAAGCGTGGCAAGAAGGAAGCATCTGGACATGGAGATCAGTGGTAGCACGGCAGTGAGGAACATGTAGACAGGGAAGGAGAACAGGCACAAACTAGCAGGCAAGCACGAAGAATCTCAACACACACTCACAGAAACCATCGCAGGAGCTGCTCCAGCGTTCTAAGACCTGTTATCCAAGGTCGGTTGGATCCAATGCAAGCACAGAGTCTAGGCCAATTAGATCAGAAAGTAAGGAGGCTACAGACTTGCAATCTCCCATGAAAGCCAAGGAATCCATGCCTGTTGACCCTGCACCTCCCACACGCGTTCTTGAATCCTTTGTCCTGGAACGCTTAATCACCCACAATCATCCCCAACCCGACGCCCGGAGCTTTCTCCTTGCCCGTTGAGTCTCGCACCGGTCCGCCAGCCATCCCTAGGCCAGATCCTAAAGTCCCGAAGTTGCATAGCTTCAGGCGGCTGTCTCCACTGCTTCAGCAGACCAGCGCAAGGGCCGCGCAGGCCCTCAAACAGCAGCTGCACAGTTTCCGGGAGTGGGACGTATTCGATAGCAACCAGAACTATTAGCGGAGTAGTCCATGTAACTGTATAGATGGATGCAGGACATGAAGCAAAAGGACACGCCAGGCGCAGATAAGGCAGCAGCAGGTATTGTAGAGATTGCTTAGTTGTGTTTCGCAGGAACCCCTGCAGACACATGCCAGAGCCAGATTTGAATCAACAATCACAGGGGATCCCAAACAATTCACAAGATTGAGGCCCAGATGTAGTATTCAACTAGAGCAGATTTTGCAGCGTTTGGTACCGCAGATGAAAGGCTTCTTGCTAGGCGATGCTTTATTGGATCCATAAAGGCTAATGAACCTGCAAGCATCAAGAACAGCATGCTGCATAGACTAACAACCATTCTAAGTTTTTGAGATTTCTTTAGAACTCTTACATCCTGCAGCGCCGCCGCAGAGTCCCAAAACCGCTGGCCTTTGCCACCGTGACTGGACAGGACGCCTGAGGCCTGGCCTTTGTCGGCAACTGAGCTGTTACTGTAGAGCTTTCCGATCCAGACGTCATGAGCTTGGAAGGTGGACCCAACAAGCTGTACCTCAAAACAAGAAGTGTCAGTTGCGCACTCTCACGGATTGTGATGTCTTCGTTAAGAAATTGCATTGCTTTGTAGGTGCGCCCAGTACATTCAT
The DNA here is from genome assembly GCA_905231905.1 of Symbiodinium pilosum. NCBI lineage: Eukaryota > Dinophyceae > Suessiales > Symbiodiniaceae > Symbiodinium > Symbiodinium pilosum. The sequence goes on along the minus strand of CAJNIZ010045193.1, from coordinate 201,131 downwards.
GAATGCGTGATAGGGTCTCGGCAACTTCTGAGAAGGTGGGCGGGTGAGAAGTTTCGGAAGAGGGATTCGAGAAACATGCAGAAGACAGCACAAATTCAAGAGGCCTGCGGCTGTGGAACGCTGATGAGAAGCTTCAGGAGGAAGACGTGGGAGACTCAGCAGGAAGCCTGTTGCTTGTTTCTGAACAACTTACCCAGAAAGGCCTGAATGTCATGATTTTGGAGAGAACGAAGCAGAAGCTAGTATGCCTTGACTTTGCGGGGCCTGAATCTGCGAGCGCACGCTCTCCAACACTGGCTTGCAATCTTCTGGGTTTTGTGATCCCCAGCAGTCTGAGGCCCCTGCTGTTGCAGAGGAAGATCTCACAGGTACGATCCTGGCCTTGGCAGCTTCTGGTGCTTGGACCTGAGCTCCTTTCCTCTGTGCAGGCATAATGGGGTGCCCTTCTCGCTCCTTACTGTAGGTTCTAGATTTTCTAGATTCTAGAGCATCAAGGGGTCCGGTACGGCTTCAGGTTCCTGCAGAGGCCGTGGCGTCCTTGCCATGGCTGGTGTGGCACTAAGCGCTTGACGTCAAGTCCGAACAGGATGCGATGGCAATCACCATTGAGGTGTATACGGAGCCTCACTGATCATGGTTGCCATGAAAGAAGGTCTCTTGCCATGCGGTTTGAGGCATGCCTTCTGCTACGTTCAGGACCCGCCACCTCACGCTTCCGTGGACTATGCCGTGAATGCCGCGTGGTGGCAGTTCCAACAGTCCATACACATTATTGGTCATATGGTTGCACCGTACTAATCTGGCGAGAACATGGACGGACTCCATTGCTTGAGGCAGTCCGTCTTAAAAGATGCCCCTCCTGCCTGCATTGACAAAGTGCAGGTACTGACGCTCTTGGGAGCCTTTGATGCAAAAGAGGTTGGATTACCAAGTGCAGACACCTACTAAGACTGCAGAGACCACAACCTCCTAATTGAGATGAAGTGAATGGTCACAGGGAAACTCTTCACATAGTTGACGTCAAGTTCCCAGTCAGTGGAAGTAGCGAAGCTGAAGCTCCAAGCTGCTCCTCACATATTTCAGGAAACGCTGCCTCTTTTATTCATGAGACCTGCTTATCTGGCCCTTGAGAGAGGGAGTATCCTGTGCGTCCATGCTTTGCAGGAGTCTCGGGTGCTTTCCTCACATGGCCGAGACCTTGCAAGGCTGGCAGCCGTGCACTCCGGGTTAGCGCAAGTTTGCTTTGGCACCAAATTCGAAGGAGGGCTTGCCATCTCAGTGGGACATTCAGCGCTGAACCCTTATCTTGATTTTGTCGACGTGTTTATTTTTTGCACTTATGGACTGCCCGCAGATACCGGCGGAAGCGCTAAGCAGAGGACGTCTGCGCTGATTTGATATATAAAAACCACTTACTGTCCAGGTTAATTGTGGCAGCAATTTTTCCTCTCAGACAAGTCTGGATAAAGTCTGGCAAACAATTCTCGTCCAGCAGGCTGCCGCTTCATCCCCGATTAGCACACCTCGCTCTGAAGGCATCCACGCTAGAGGCTACCTGGTGTGCAAGCAGAGTTGAGCATCATACTGTCCGCGGGGAACACGTTACCTTGTATGCCTGCCGTGCACCTGAGTACGATTTGAATCCTTGTGAAAGCAGCAGCTGAAGTGTGGTCCAATCGTAAGTTGACAGTTGACATTGTGTGTGTGTGTGTCACCGCATGCCCAGTCTGCAGTATGGGCAAGTGCTATGCATCGTTAAATGTGCGCAGCTCCAGACCACTTGACCTCACACATGTGTACAGGATGATGGGCCCTCAAATGCAGACACAACGGTTGCAGAGCTATGCGCGCTGCTCGAACAGGCGGGTCACATGTCATAAAATTCGTATGGGGAAGTTTGCCTTGTCATGGTCTTTGGAAGCTGAGTTGTTTCTGCGATGACTCGGATTGATAGGCTAGTGCCACGCAGTGATTGCTCACACCTGCGACTTGATGACTAGAAGAGCTTTGCCTCGGCAGAAAATCGAGCTGTGCCTTGCGGCTCTTCCAGCACTGGCAATGCCTTTACATGTGCATGCAGGAGAGAGACGTATTGCAGCTTCAGGTGGGCCTGCCAGTTACAAACAGCATGTTACAGACTGGGTGTATCGTTGCACTAGATATAGGATTTCTGCTGTCAGAGTCTCAGGTTATGGTTGCAAAGTTTCGCAAGGTTGCGAAGATAGTTTCACTGTTTATTCCTTTGGACCACCGGGCCATGCCAACCTCGAAGCAATCTGCACACATGACTGCTAATAGGAACCCATGTCCATTAACTATCTAGGAAATATTGGCTTTGTACCTCACATGTGCCTACCCAAGCCCCGCGTGCCTCGTATCCAATATGAGAGGTCGCAAGCTTCTGCATGGCACCGGGTAAACTTGGATCAGAACAACAACCTCTATCACAGCCTTTTTCCTGGAGTGACTATGGTGTGATAAGGATCCTTTCAGGAAGCCTGACCCGAGCAAACACTCACTAGTGCCACAATGTTTCATGTACAATACAGTACTTTCTTACATTAAGGGTTAGGGCTTGGGTTTCCTCAGGAGGGCAATGCCAAAGTCAGCGCTGCGCCTCGCTGTGCCGACGCTCGCACCAGGCTTCTTCAGTGATGGGGATGCATCCGGATGACGTAGGAAATTGTAGGAGTAAGATCCTGATCTACAGTTGTGTCTGCACGTCATGAACCCTGGCTGAGTCCCCACATAACAAAGTTGCACGGGGCAGTTGAATGTTCAGAAGGCAGTCAAAGCAACGATATCAATTCATAGGATTGCAGTTGTGATTTGACGGCATGCCACAGTGTTTCCAGTCAGATGCACATGACCAAAAATACCTGGGTTTGCCAGCAGTCAGCAGCGCGACAGTTGCTCGCCATGCACGGTGATTTCTTGCATCCTTCTTCAATCTCGTGTTGGTAGACTGACCAAGCAAGTTGGTAATCATGGATGCTGCCAGTCTTTCTTTTGCGCCCGGGATAGCTCTGCTTTCCAGTCCATCAACTTGTCCAATCATATCTTTGGATTGTCTGTCATTGCTGCATGACGAGTCACGGACAGATTTTGTAATGCAAGCAAGAAACCTTCACTAAAGCACTCATTAGCAGCATGGGAATCTCAAGAACAACAGTTGTTCCAGTCCTCAGCCCTGAATCGAGAAATCAGCTTCAAACTTGTTCAAAGCTCTTGTGGTGTGGTTCTCCTACCATTTTGTCGTCAGGTTGCTAGCCCTCAAGACGAGGGCGCTGCCTGCATGTCCGCTGCTCTGAACAGCAGGGGCCAAGCTCTGCTTTTGCGGATTTCATGTCTTAGTTCTTCTCGAAAACCCTGCATCTGCATACATGGGTAGCAACTTTCTTTCTGTTTGGAAGGTCAAGAAAGCGCTTTTGGCTTACGAAGGGTTTGCAGCCTTCACCCTTCATGCAAAATGCGGGACGGAAAGATAATGGGAGCCTTGCAATTAGAAGAAGGCCTGGGATTCCTCAAGTTGCATGCAGACCGTTTGCATGGCACTAGACCTGGTTCTTTACGAGTGCTACTGGAGGATGCCTGTTCGCTCACGAAACCCAAGATGAAAGCAGAGTGAAGGCTACAGAAACATTCGACCACTTCCAGGACAGTGCAAGCAAGTGCCCCATTCAGGATGCTACGCATGATCTTGCGAGAAGATGGAACGGGCGAACACGTAGGTTGGCTAGAGGGGGAAGGTGAGGACAATGGTCTTGCAGCATGCAGAGAACGTGACTTTGAGGTGCCCAAGGCCATGCTGCACTGAAAGTTTCCGAGTTTTTCAAGCTGGAGCTCTCTGATGCTTGTCATGCAGGTACATATCAGTAACCCGCCAAAATGGCCACAGCCGCTTCAGCAGGCCGTAACAGTCCGCAGTCACCAGGTACTGCAGAGCGCTGCGCGGCTGCAGAGGGCATGCTCCCCAGTGTCGCATACGTTGAAAGCAGCTCATGTCGTACAAGAGATTGAGCATGCTACTTGTAGTGTGGAGTGCAGTACTACAAGTAGCCTAAATGGCATTCCCGCCGCCTAGCACCAGACTTAGGATCTGCCTCCAAGGACTCATCGCAGGATGGATGATCAGCCTTTAGACCTTAGGTGGACATCAAGGCTGTAGCATTACTCTTACACTTGAAATGGAAGTGCAGAATTTGAGAACAATTTTGCAAGTACACACTATCTGGATCTATCTGGTATGCCTGGAGTGGCGTACTGTAGCAGTCGCTCACACACATGTGAAAACTTCCAAGGAGCTCCCGTCAGCCGCGAAAGCAGTGCGTATCAAGAATCCTGGGCCCTTCCTTGCCCTGGCCTATCCGGAAAGGGTGGCAAGGCAGGGGACTGGACTGCGCACCGGTGCATGCCTAGCTCCTGCCGCTTGTAGTTTGAGTCGTAGCCAACATAAAATTGTCGCCAGAGGCTGAGAAGCTGATGACTAAAATGTGAAATTTCAATGGTCCTATTTCACCTACTCCGTGGTCATAAGGATGCATGACCCCTTCCATCAGGCGGGCAAAGAATAATCGCTTCCTTCTTCGTGATGGAACGTCTTGCATTGTCCGGCACTTATTCTGGCTTTTGCCAGTACACAGTCATGCCTTGGAAGTCTTCCATTGCCATGCTGCCACAGGGAAGCTAAAACTCCTTGCATTTCACCACGGCTGCGCCCGAGGTCTAGATAGAAATGCCATACCCCCAAGCCTGATCCGTTCCCAAGCCCACCATAGCTCCACCTCAGGTGAAGGACCCCATGCTGCAGGGCGAGGCAGCTAACTGAAGTCTCCTATACACCCAGGGCTCGTATGCTCTCTGAATCCTTGACGCGCAGGGTGTACGACAGTTTGTACATGTTCCTACAGCTGGTCCGGCTTCGCGGCATTTCTGTGAAGCCTATTTTTGAGGAGTTTCTTGCCGTGGGACGCATGTTCAGAACGAATGTTCGATCCTCAGTTGCCGGTTGTAACACAACGTGACAAATGCCAGCTTAAGCTGCAATCAAATGCGAGCTATTACAAAGGTCTCAAATCCGAACTCCAAATCACGGAGAGCTTGCAAGCCTTTGATCTCAGGTGGTGACCTTGGCGGCTCCACTTACTGCTGCTGAGGCCACTTGATTTCGATGACTCTTGCACCTAGGGAGCTGAGAAAGGACTTCGTTTTAAAGGTTGGTGCGCCAGGCACCTAGCTGGGACCTAGCTATGGATGTGGGTACTACCGTAGTGTTGCACAGGCTCCGTGGCAGTTTTCATGTTTCATACTGCTGTCGAGCCCCTAGTAACACCTTCAGGCCCCTGGCCTATCTTGTCGTTGCAACAGAGTCAGCATCTCGATTTCCATCATGCCAATCGGCCTATCATGAAGCCCTTGTTCAAGTGACTTGATGTTTCTGACAAATTCATTGAACATGGATATCTATCCCATTTACATCAGGCAGCACTCCAAATGCTTCAGCCCACGCTCGCCACTCAACGAGTAGATTAGCCGCTACATGATGCAGTGCATTAGGATTCGAGTCCAACATTGCAAGATTTTGCGAGCTTGGTCCCTGATTTCGCATCCCTCGCTGGTCCAAGCCATGGCCACGCAGCGGGAGCATTCGCAGCATGGCTGCAGCAACGCACAATGCTGAACACGTTATGACTACGACATGTAGAACGTGCTGATTGAAACGTTAAGCGCATGACCTCAGACAATATGATAGTCTGCTGGTATAGGCTGATTACCTAGGTGACTGTTGTAGGATGCAGCTTAGGCCTTTGTCAGTGGGCTGCGATTTTGCGGCCACTTCATGGCCATCCGATCACAGCGAGCCAGAATCTTGCCGGAAAAACTCATCCGCTCAGCAGGTCTGAATGCCGATGTCTCTGCGCCTGACTCATGACGTGGCATGGTCTTTGCAGCGTACTTTCAAAGCCTTGCGTAGCGCTAGTTAGCAGTAGATCTCCATGTGATTCCCTACCCCATCTGGTCAGCAACCCGCTCTCTCCGCGAAGCTGCTTGCTTAGATGTTACAGATGGACAGCTTCTGTAAGCCAGAAGGTCCAGTTCTGTGAGACATCAGAGCGGTGGCAGAGGTACCCTGCAGTCCAGAGGCCCTCTGACACTTGAATCCCAAGTTCCTGAGCATGTACGCAACATGAAACTCAGGACCTGCAATATGCCCACTCAGACACCAGCACTGATGAGGGTGAGGCTGCCGTGATCAGGTCACCTGCATCTGCTTGCTGCAAACCCAAAACGTTGGGGGTTTCTGTTGTTTGGCCTCAGGCTTCAACTTTTTCAGGCTTGTACATGCCTACTTTCACTTTCAACTTATATCACTGCAAAAGGCTCATTGGGAGGGCTGCTCTCCGTCCCCCACCTCGCCTTCGGAACGAGACCTTCCTTCGCTCGACCTTCGCCAGGCTCGAGCATGCATAGTGCACCGAACGAGCTAGAGTTGACATCGAGATTTTGTAGCAAACCTATTTGGGTTGGATCTTGGATGCGCGTCCAAGCCCGCAATCTGCGTCTTGGCAGGGCCAGGGAGTTCGGCAGTCAGGCGCTCCACGTTGTTCTGGAAACGGGGCATGCAAGCAGACCTGTTTCACGACTGTGTCTTCATACTTGGTTTAGTTACTCATGCTGAACAAGCGGGACTTCTAGCATTGTCTGATGTGAGCACTTGTTTTCCTGGCCGAGGACCGCAGGGTCCAGTGCTTTGGCGCGCATTGGTGATTTTGGGTCATGCTTCGCATCTATGGGTCCGCAGGAAAAAGCTTGCAGGGCGGATTGTGGTGCGCAGCACCGGCTTCAAGAGCCCCAAATTGAAGGTACCCAAAACGGATCTTGATGCACTCTTGGCTTAGCTTGAGCTCTCTGAAAAAGGCTATATATTCATACGCACAGTCAGCTGCAATAGTAAGCTTTGCCCAGGCAAGGTGCTGCCGCTGGCGCCCTGTCTTGCGGAGCCTGGGGCGGCTTCTGGGGCCTCTCGGCTTTGACTTCAGCTTTGGGCCCAAGGGGACACTGGTCAAAAGCATGTGCCCCGCGTGCACATTGCTATGCTGTCTGATCCGCAGGGTCTGGAACGATGACTGACTCTTGCTGGTTCCCACAAGTGATACGATACGAGGTGAGTATGTGCTAAATACATTGTTTCGTCCGGAACGGCTATGGAACATGTATGGAACGGGCACCCAGCGCAATGTGAATTTTCACATATTGCATTCGTTGGTCTGGAATGGGGTCCCTGGAGGGGTCTGGAACGGAATTTGAGGAATTGATCCGGAGCTCGGGATCGGGGTCTGGATCGGGATGTGCGCTCGGCCTTGTTCCGGACCCTTCATATTATCGACCGGTAGCCAAATCGCAAAACAAGATCGGGGGGAGGGGGCATTCTTCGTGACCCGACATCAAAGGCCTCTGCAACGGCAGTGTCATCGGATGCTCAGTGTCCTGTCCGCACATGTGGGGGGAACAACTTCTGACTCAAAAAGGCAACGCCCGTGTCATGATGGAGGCTTCCTTGCTCTTGCTTGACCATTTGACCAGGACCCGTTCGCCAACTGCAACCCATAGCTTGCCCCCAGCACACGCCCTTGGGTCCGAATTGGTATGAACTGCATGTGATTGAGCTACTGGGGCCCAAGGAGCGTTTTGCAGGGATGCTGTCTTTTTGTGTCCATTCCTTAAACTGAAGTGGCGCAAGAACTCTTGAGATGAGGAGGAAGACCTTTCTGAGGTGTTTGTGTCAAATATGTAGTGGACCCTGTCTCGGGCAAGATCAATCTCCTTGGCTTTCCGGGCTCCCTTTTGAACAATACTACAAAGCAATCCTGGCAGGTATAGCCTCTGGCCCGTGAATCCGCAGAGTTTTCACACACAAGCACACACACACACACATCAAGGTCGGTTTGATGGCAGCGCCATTTACTCTGGGTCACCTCGCTGCAGCTTAGGGAAGACATTTTATCCGGGCTCTGCTTTTATGGCTCCTAGATTGCTCCTTGGAAGCCGTTCTTCCGTGTCTCCTTGCAGGTGGGTTTGTTATCAACCAAGCATAGCTTGCATAGATTCCCAGCTTCAGTCCGCAGAGGTGATGTTTGGTGTCAACATCTTCTCAGCTGCTTATCTCTTGCACATCCCAAGACTTGCAGAAGATGTCCAACTTGTCTTTGAATAAAGCAATGAGTCCAAAGCCGCGCATAACATTAGCACCCCTCCAATAGAAATGGGCGTAGCTAGTGGAAGAGAGACATTTGGACCAAGATTAGAAGGTGGCACGTCTCTGTGAACCAAAATCTGAGTCTGCACTACACGCTATTGCCCAGTATGAGTCTCACAGCCATTCCGCCAGCATGGCAGGGCCCAGATGTCATGGCCGTTATCATGCGTAATGAGCTATATCGGTGACTGATCATTTAGAGCTTGCCTGGCACCACTTCCTTCAGGGTCATTGCCACGGGTATACGTATTTTCAGCAGCTTAGCAATTACAAAAGCGCGGTGCGGAGAAGCGCGATGAACTTGTATACAAAGCCTTACCTTGCGTAGAGCAAGATACCTGTCAGCTTTCAAACAGGCTTCTCCGTCCCTGTCCTCACGGGCATGATGGCTTGGACCGGTCTGGTGGTAGGCCTCGCAGCGGCAATTCAGAATGGATCTGCGCCAGCTCGCTTTCTTGAAGCAGTGAGATATGCAAAAAATGTCGCGATGAGACGCATGACCAAGCGTTGCTCTGATAGATTGCATGTGAAGTTTCTCAAGCATATCCAAGACCACGCTAGACTTGAGCGTGGCTTCTACTTGTTCCTCTTGGACATCATCACTTTTGGCTAGAACCGTCAGGTTAGGCAATTTAAGACGCTTGATGCCGTGCCAGGAGTAGTTCTTCAGCAGGGTGTTTAGCTTCGCGCAAGCAACACGCAAGGCATTGATATCCACTCTCCTTCAGATTAGCATACTTTGAGGCTCCTCCGCCGGTGTTGGGGCTGGCCTGGTGGGTCCAGCTCTTGGCGCTGTGTGATCTGGGTTGTGCTGCGTGAAGGTGTTTCTCCAAAAGTGTCAAGATGCTACATATCAACATGCCCCTGCTTCGCTTTTGCCTGGTGTGCAGACGTATGGGATGATTAGAGCTGTCCGACTATCCTGTCTGGGCTTTCAATGTGCAAAGTGTGGGGAACCTAGGGCGTGGGATGGGTGCGGAGCTTTATGATCGCTGGACTCCGGAATGAACTGTTGAGAGCTTTAGATTCTCTTGCCTCAAGTACTACAGCAACTGCGGAATGCTTGGCCCCGGCTTACTTCTTCAGTGTTCTGAGGAGAGGACACGCCATTCTAGGCCATAAGGCTGAAGGCATATTGAGTCCCACCCAAAGAATGTGCTACAGTAACAAGTTTAGCTACACTTCTTAGGTTGGCATGAAATCTTGACAGGAGCAGGAATCAACATGGCAACAGCCATGACAACAGCACGGATGCGGGGCAGCAAATATACCATGAAGCGCGGTAATGTGACCGCAATCGCAAGCGGTAGCATGAAACACAGAGCTTGATGAGCAGGGGTAGCAGTACCCAAAGCATCTGGATGCAGGCGGTGGCTGCGCAGGATACCTGTACAGCGTGCACGATTCCGACACTTGCACTGCTATCATTTTGTGGTTGGAAGAAATTCTGCACCGCTTGAGATGCCTGAGCTCGTGTAGCTTGTAAGAATTGAGTTTTCTGGTTCATGATTTCCTTTAATCGGTGGCAGGAAAATTATGTGCCCACCCACCTGTGTTTCCGTGGTTCTTTGCAAATGAGCATGCTGAGAGCCGTGAGAAGTTTCCCGAAGAAGCATCATGGGCAGTCCCAGGTACTACTTCACTTTTCACTCCCCACCTGAGTAAAGATTCTGTACCACTTACTCAGGAGCAGCGTCGGCCAAGAGTGCGCAGGCGTCCTCGACAGCGGATGTTGCAGTGACCGGCTTGAATTTCCTTGCACGGCCAGGGCTTTCTGCACATCCGGCTCCGTCGTCACAGCTGATAGTTTATAATGGTTGTGCTCTAGAGGCCCCTATTACGCATGGGGAACCTTGAAAGGCGCCATGCTCGTCACAAATTTGTCAAGCTACTGCTGTGGCCTGAAAGCCTGCTGAGCCAGAGGAGTCATCTTTGGAGTCCCAGCCAGGGCCTTCTTGTGTGCAAAGCTGTGCTGGCTACTAAAGATGTGTATCGGGACCTCAAGTGACATTGTTGGTTCTATAGCATGTTCTGCTTGATGCACGTGACGCTGATTTTTCCAGCCCACTGCCGCTGCTTGATTGGCGCACGGTGAGCGCCATGCGATTCCTGCGCAATTCGTGCAAAGTTGTATGAATGTTGCATGAGCCATGACTGCCCTTCAAAGGTTACAGGAATGGCCGTCTCAGCGGCATACTTGAATCAGTTAAACATGCGGTCATAAACGTCATAAATGCGAACAATACGGGCAAGGAAGCTGATTTGGTAGGATGCGGCAGTCATTGCAAGCCGCCCCGGTGGTCCTCTGATTCTGGGATAAATTTCCTTGGCTGGATGCCGAAAGAGGCGTCACGTTTGAACTGACAGCCGCACAGGCTTCATGCTCAACGGGGAGCATCCTGTTTTATCCTGTTTTATCAGCTGATTTCAGTGTGCAAAGGTTAGATTACACAATTGAGTAAGGCCATCTACTCATGTGTGTGGGCTTGCGGCATACATTCTGTGGGAGCCTTCCTGTGAGCTACAAATGCGGATGACCGCGCTGACGTCTGGGTCGTGGTGATGGGCCGGCCAAGAGCATATGGGTGATAAGGTACCGTACCTCGCAGAAAGTAACAATGCATCTGGCAACACGTATGAGCATCAAAGCCCGGCCCATAAACTTCTTGACAACATTTCGCACTGGTGCGACCTGGCTGGGCACGGTTCGGGTGCCCTGTTTCAATGGCCAGGTCATGGCCAACTTGTGACCAAGTGAGCATGTGGCAAGACTCGCTGCAGATAGATGTGCTTCCTGCACAAGCTGGGAAAAATCATTGATGCATCCGTCCAGCCCTTTGAATCCCCCCATCCCTGCAATTGCAACATGATTCTATTTGATGATGACTACCATCCAAGCAATGGGTCCTTCACGCTTGCCTGTTCTTTCTGGGCAATTCTCCTGACAATTCTTTGCTTCTTTGGATATTTTAGATAAGGATTACATGAATGATCATTTAAATCTTTGCTGCAGGACATTGTGCGTAAGAACGCGCGACTTCCCTTCTGCCCAATCTATATCCTTGTCAAGGCTGCCGTGTACGTGCTGGGAGATGCGCTGAGATGAGACGATTGGAAAAAAGAGATGGTATACGTAATTAAGGATTCGAAATTGATTTGAAATATAATTATCTTTCCTATTTGAATACGTTCACGATCAAATATGGGATTATAATTAGATAATTTTTATAAATATATATATATAAGAGAGGGTCTTTTAGGATCAATATTTTCTGAATAATAATTCAATTAATATGAAATCTTCGAATAATTCAAAAAGAATCGGCTTATTTGATTTATTTCAAATAGATGAAATTATTTAAATGATTTGAATTATTCAAATTCTTAGGTTTTATTTAATTGAATGAGATGAGCTTAGATTAATTTAAGATAATTATTATGAACTCTCTGAGCTAAAGTTATGAATTTCGTTCTGCAAATTATATATAAAGCTTAAACCTTCGTATATTAAATTTTTTTCATTATATTCGAGATATGATAAATCTATTCTAGAATTAGTGATGCAATAGAATTAGAATTGAAATTGAGGTCTTAAGAGATATTTGAGAATTTATTCTTAAATATTTGATTTAATTATCTGATTTCGAAGAAGAAATACTGCCATAATAGATATGAATAGGATATAGATATATTGCCGGTAATTTCTATTATTTGCCTCATTATCTTTTGATAGATAGATAATCAAAATCTTTCAAAAGAAATTATTTTTCATGAGGATTGCCGAAATTAAAAATTAGAATAAAGATTAATTGAGACTTAAAAATTTAAAAAGATCTTCGCTAGCATTTTGAAATAATAGGATCTATATTATGACGTTTTATTGGGCTCAACAATTGAGATTTGGCAACCTCTAAGCCTTTCGTTATTATTTCGAAGGGACGCATTGGTTTCTGCAAAATAAATGGCATACGCATATTAAAAATAAAATCGCAAATATTTGAAGATCGCTATAATTTTTATAAAGAGATATATATTGACTGAGCTTGCTCAGATTATATTATATAAGAATCTATATATGGAAGGATTTGGAGCCTGCAGAGGGAGGGAATTTCTTCTTCAAGCTGCCGGGGAGCTGCTCGAATTGCTGGGATATTAGAGCGTGATATTTATAATATCTGATGTTTGAATCGGAAATCTAGCATTTTGGAAATTTCCTTTTTAATTTTTCGTGATAATTTCGGTATCGGTTCCAATTTGCGCCGAAATTACGAAGCTGATGCAATATCGCTTTGTCCTTGGGGTTCAGCTTATATAGGTTAGCATATTTTTTTTTATAGTTGTTGGGTATCAATGCTGCTTCTGGGGCTGGAGCAAGGCAATCCAATCTTGAGCCTAGGCATAGGACCTCCTGATTATTTGAAAGGATGGTCTTATTTGTCGCGTCGATTTTCGAGGCTTGCAGCTCTAATTCCTTGGAGAAATACAGATTGATTGCCCAATCTATCTCCAGAAACGAGCTTCCCGCCAGATATCCTTACGCCTGATACAGATCGCGAATATCAGGAAGATCGTTAATATTATTATTAGATTATCTTCTTCTCTTATGATCAAGGCAATGAGACTTATTAACGACCACGCCATGGACGACCTTGAGGATCCCGGATCCAGATTCTTCCAATCTTGAAGCGATCTCCGACTCCTTATCAATTTAGACTTCGAGATTTGAGATTTCCAATCTATGATGGCAATAAGGCATTTATTGTCCTCGATCATGGGAGAATCTTCTATGAATGATTGATTGAGAAATAGGATTAAAATCAGATCGATATCTATCAATTTTTGCAGCCTCAATTTTTAATATTATAGAAAGATTGGAATAACTTCATTTTATGATTAGATTCTTCTGAGGTTCTTGGTCATTGGTGTTTCTATAATTTTCTCCAAATAACCTATTCGACGAATTTGGATACGATTAATTTCTGATCTGCCAAATTCTTTCGTTCATTTTTCCAAATGATCTGATCTTTCTCCTGGATGACCTTTCTCATTTCCTTCTTGGAAGAGATTGATTTGACTCGACGGAGAGATATATTCTCCGTGAATTCTACAAAAGACCTGATAAGGAATTATCGGATCTATTCTTTGATTATTTGATTTTGATCTTTGGAATAATATATTGCTTATTAGATTTCTTTAGCTTTTCCTTTGCTGAATAATTCTTTCGAGGAATTCTCCTATTGATATGACGGATCATCAATAATATTCTAATCGGATGATATCTATCTAGATATAAAAGAGCAATCATCAATAATCGAATATATATCATTCTTTCTATATATATGCATAACGAAAATTGATTTGACACGCCCTCTATCAAGAAATAAATCCTATCTCAAGATTATCTCTAAGATATGAAAATCTCATTTCGAAATTTTGGGAGATTCTGAGCTTGGGACGGATTATCTATAATATATCCTATATTTCTATCAATATGATCTACTCAGGATATTATATATATATGCCAAATTGCTTGATCTATTTATGAGAATATCTCAAATATTCAGGCTTATATTAAAATTCATCATTGATCTGAAATAGATAGTCTTTTTCTTATAGGATTGATTTCATAGAGGCTAAATCGGAAAAGCCATCAAATTTCAATACTGCATCCCTGACGTCGTGAAGAGGCTCTTTGGAATTGAAATGCTGCATATCCCGAGGTATCCCTATTTTCTGATAATCATCAAATTGGGAATGAAATATGGAAATTGCTGGACCAGATAAGCAAGCATCAGATGCAGTAGCTGATCCGTACCAAAGCTGATATAAATTATTCGTATAGAATATTAGCATGGCAGCTGCCCATCTGCATTCTTTGGCTACGGATTCCCAAAATCGGATAGGATTATTATGATATATCATTTTGAAATCATATATGATCCTGAAAATAGAAAGGAGGTCATGTCTCGATATGAAGAGAAGGATAGAATGAATTATAATCTTCTCAAATGATTTACTGCATTTTTTGGGGCGTGATCCCAGGCAGGGGAGCACAATCTGAGCTTATCCCGCTTGAGCGGGAAGAATCTATCCTCCCCGCGCGCGTCATCGAAGATAATCCGAATGCCTCACCTATAGAATTTATATGATCTTCTTCATATATTCGAAATCTTATTATATGTAGCCGCTATATCATTCTATTTTTGCTATCTTGAATACGATATTGAGCAATTTCAGATAGATTAAATATATCGATATATAGAATGATCATGGAATCGCCTTCAATCAACGAAAGAGGGGGACGCTCATCAGCGAGGCTCTGACTAGGAGGAATACAAAATATAAGACAAATTTTATAATGATAGATATATTGATCATATCGATTTGATCCTCCAGCTCATTTGCTATATATTTCGTCAAAGATTGGGGTATATCATCTCTACGACGATACGTCCAATCTATCATGATATCGGCAGTACCATAAGCAGGGGTGCCGAGGGAATTTCTCGAATTTCTTTATCCAGGAGATTAGAAATATTGATCTATTCGAATATCTCCAGGATCTCTATGATCTGAATAATTATTTCTATTTCATATAAGATCTTATCGTCTTTGGCAAATTCATTAATTCCTATCCCTCTCTTCTGATCGTTTATTGGAATCAATCTACGTGCTATCATCTCCTTCAATATTCCTAAAGACGAAGATAGACTATCAAATTGAAGACCTCCTCCTGGCATATTGCCTTGAGCCTTCTGAATTCCTGAAAATCGAATATGGGATCGAGAATCCGGAGATCTTTATTATCTATAGAAGCCAAGTAGATCTATAATATATCTTTGAGGCAAATAAATTCCCTATTGACCGCCATAATGATAATTCGATCTCCCTATTATATTCTCCCAAAAGAAGAATCTGGCCCTCCACAAAGATAATATTATCTTATCGGAGAGCGTCACGTGACCCCTATTAGAAATCATCTAAATCTTGCTCGCAAATCATTGGCATAGATACGTCCTTGATATATCAGCCTCTGATATTCTATGAGAAGCATGGCATCCCCGAACAGGGGCGGCGAGACCAGCAGGAACCCTGGCTCCAAATCTTGGATCTCCATAATAATAGGCGGCGATATATATCAGGATTGAGATTCGATAATTATTCTTCGTATATATCATAATCCGGAATGATTATCATATAGATATCGTTCTGAATAGATATTGCTCCCAAGCGGCAATATATCATATGAACTATCTCTCTATAATCAAGAAAAATTATTTCGCCTTCGTTGATCATTGAATATTGATAGCGGGTTGCCTTCCGAATCCCTCCCTTCTCATCTTTGTCCTTCATTTCTATTATTTGAGGGATGTCTAATTTTTTTTTCTAAAAATAGCCCTTTCGCGGATTTTCGCCCGCAATATTTTCTCAAGATATGCATTAAATCTTATCAAAATCCGATTGGCAAATCCTATATTTGATAGATTTATGGAATATTTGGGAATTTTTATTGGGATCCTATATAATGAGCGACCTGAATAATTTATATTTAATAAATAGATCTAAGTCATCCCTATAAATTTAAGCTAGAAATTCAATGATATTCTCAATCTATATGCGCTGGCTAAATTTGATTCTATTTATAGAATATTTTTCCTCATGAATATCTATAATTATTCATATTTGAAAATGAGAAGGCAGCATTTTCATAGAATTTCGAGGAGCCAAATTATCTTCCCGCCTTTCGTGCGTATTTCATGAAAAATCATTCTATAATATCTATCAGATAATGATACTGATGAATCAAACAAACATATTACCGTCATTTCTATATTAAGAATTATTAATCTTTCTATAAGAATCCGCATATCTAAAAAAGTAGCCACGAAATAATCTATCAAGAAAAATCATATATATGCATAATAATATAATTATATTACGCTATAAATGAAATTATTAAGACTGAATTTTGAATTTTTAATCTAGAATGATTATATACCACGAATTTCCGTATTTATATATTTTTAAATTCGGATGAATAATTTTTTCAACGATTTCTATTGAAGAAAATAAAAATTGGCATGCAACAAGAATTCAAATCAAGAATACTTATAAAAATAATATTCTAAGCAAATTATTTAATCTAAATCTCTAAGCCGCCCTTCCAATATACATGCATAATATCAACAATATATCGCCATCTTTATCTTCGTACGAAAAATAATCCCTCCACTACCAAATCCAAATCAATTCCCAATGCTACGAATATTATCATAGAAACCCAATTCATATATCGATTTTCAATGTTAATTTAAAATTATATATTTTTCCTTATCTTTCTTCAGAAAAATCATTAACGACTCCATAATCAAAAATCCCAAGCCGCCGAAGCTATATAAAGCTCAGAATCCGATTTTCCTTAATCGTAAAATATTATGAAAAATATATTTTGAAATATAGTAATTTCAATTCTATATCTCGCTGAAAAATAAATAAAATTTCAAATCATTCCAAAAAAAAATTAATGAAAAAATCGATAATTCAAAAAATACGTTTTTTTTAATATCTAAATCTTTTCGTCATTGCCCTATCAAATCAAAAATCTAAAGATTCTAAGATTTAATCTTTTCTGACGATATCTATATAGGCATTTTATCAAATGGAATGGCTCAGATCATATCGGCTTCATTTTTTATAATTCGATAGAGAATCATTATCTATAAGAAATCTTGTCTTTTTTGTTCTATTTCCTGAATCGTCCAGATTTTCAAATCGACTGTAGCGCTCATGAGAGATTTGAAAAGTTGAAGAAGCGATGCAGCGGTTGAGATGATTTTGGGCTGTAGATTTTTGCATTGGGAGTCGAAGCACCTGCCTATATATATCTATATCGAGATATTTTCGAAGATCTTATGTAAGGTAGGGTCCTGTAAACTTCTGGAAGCAATAAGGAGAGAGATCTTGAGGCAATAACCTTTCATGGCCAGTTCACGCCGTTCAAACCAGGAACCGTCTTCAAAGCTTCCTGGAGCTCCTTCTCTGGGAACTCAAAGTCTTCCATCTCGCCCTTGGCATATTTCTCCCACGCAAACATATCGAAATGGCCATGTCCACACCTTGGATTGTGACGCAGCAATGTAGGTCTTTGGCCGCGCTTGGGCGCAAAATGTTTCGGGTGCTTCGTTGATAGGTCATTGGCACAAAGGTTCCCTGTAGCAGAACCAAAAATGGCAAGCAGCTTGCTGCCATGTCACATGTTGAAAAGGATCACGCAAGGCTGACCTGATTTAGCTGCTGCCCTGGCTTCTTGAAGTGCGCCTCATCCGACTGAAGTGTTAAGGCGAGACTAGATTCTGCACTGAGAAACAGAACGCGCTCGGTTTTCCCTGACTTTTTGATACAAAACAAGACAAAGACTGAAATGACTTCCACCGGTTTGTGCGTCCACCACGCCTTCAATTGCGTGTGTCGCCTCCGGTGCTGGAAGAATGCCCTCAGCTCGAAAGAAGGATGACCCTGCATCGAAAGCGGCCGTTTGCTGCACTGCCTCTGCCTCAAAGGTGAAGGGAGGGCGGGCAAATGTGAGGCAACGAAGGGCACAGCTGCCTAAGGCTGTTGAGCTCTCCCGCCTCGATAGTTCCCAGCTCTTTGAGGTGTGAAATCAGAGGAGCCATGGCATGATATCTGAGCCCACCAGAGTGGACCGAGGGTGGCATGAAGCCAGAGCCGAGCGTGTGAGCTTTCAGCAGCGGGGTGAGCTTTGCAGTGTCCCCAAAGTCATAGGCATAGGCTCCCCGTGTAAGAGAGGGGCACGCTGCTGGCTCCACAGCAACGAAACGAATCTCCGGCTTTTCTGCTTCAGCCCGCAGCTTCTGCCCAAGGAAAGGGAAAGCGATGCCAGCAAAATTGCTGCCTCCACCAGTACAGCCAACAACCACATCAGGGTATTCCCCGAAGTGTGACAATTGCTCCAGGGCTTCTTGGCCGATGACGGTCTGGTGCATAAGCACATGGGACAAAACCGAACCCAGGGCGTACTTGGCCTCTCCAGAGGAAACACACGCCTCGATGGCTTCGGAGATTGCAATGCCCAGAGACCCTGGACATTTGGGGTCCTCGAGGGCAAAGGGGCACACATGAACATTCTTCCGAAAAAGCCAAGGACCTGTGCCCCAAAGACAGCTGCAAGTCATGAGATTTAGTTCCTTCCATCCTGCTCAAGGGCCTTTGTGCCCACGGTTGTTCTGATAGACGGGGACGGGAAAATGTCTGCGCCGCAGGCTTCAATGAAAGCCTTCCGGTAGGGCTTTTGCTCGTAGGAAACCTCAGGGACTCTTGCAAAAAAAGTTTCTCGCCTGAAGAATGCTTCTTCATAATTTAGCTGTCATCTCTTTGTAGGGTACATACTGGGTCTCGGGCGGTTTCAAATACTGCGTTCCCCTCCATTTGCCTGCAATCGCACTACTGCGGTCTTCTGAAGCGAAGTGCAAGCCTATTTGGGCCACCCAAATGTGAAAACCTCAGCAAGCCAGTTTACCTCGAGCCAAAACCTTCCATCCCGGAAAACTCCACATTTTCTCGCTTTCCCGCTGCCTTCACCTGGTAAACCTCAATCGGCAGGCCAAACTGTCCTCCAGAGCTAGACAAAAAACAAAACAAGGTGAAGGGATACGCGGTCATGCGAAGCCCTTTCAAGATTCGTTTGCTAATTCAGCGCAGCTGCAAGTAACTAGAGAAGTGTCTAAGCTTGCAACAGCTGAAAGCAGCAGAACGGGGGTCCACTTCTCAGGTCCCAATGTCATTCCGCTTTGGTTGACACCTGCCCCGGCGCCGAGTTTCTGATAGCTCAGGCCTGAGCCCTGGACACTTGCGCTTACAATCTTGCATCGTGGGCTCGAAGCCCTGCAGCTTTGAATTGGTATGGGATAAAACAGGCGCCACAGCATCTGATGCCATACTGTAGCTTTTCAGGTTAATGCTCCAGTGCTTAATCAATTAAGAAGTCCGGCTTCATATGTGCGGTTCCGCGTAATAGGATCTTAGGAAGCGGCCTCTTTGGCTGCTAGCGTCAACTGACAACCATTTGCATCCATTTGCCAGCTATCTACCTGTTCCAAGGCCCAAGCCTTGCATGTGGGGATGTGTAGAGATGAGGAACCCAGCCAGCCTCCAGACCAAGCCAGTGCAGAACCCCACTGGCCCGCTCCAGTTTCAGTGGTGATCTTCTTGGTGCCTGCCTGCTTGTTGTAGTACACCTGAAAAGGCTGGCTTCAACAAATCAAGGATTCCTTCATGTGTATCTCCCGCGAAGGCAATACCTGAAGGCATTCCTGCTGTCCGGCGACTGTTGGATTCACCCTTCATGTTGTTGTCCGACAAATAGGACATTGTGTCAGTTGCCTTGAGGTCAAATGGTACGAAGGTCACAACCCAAGCCTTAAACCTCAAACCCCAAGACCGAAACATTCACCTTGCACCAGCGACCAAAGACCTAAACTCAAACAACCTGATCCTTGGAGGCCTTTCGCTTACCACGCTTTCAACCTGTAGAAAAATGAGACTTGGTAGCACAGACTTTGAACACCTAATTTGAACTTGCATCCAGTCCCCAAATTACAAAGGCCTGAGGGACGGCAGTGTTCGTCTTATGAGATCCAGACGGTGAACCGCCCTCGTACTTGTAGAAGATCCTTAGTAGAAGCACGTGCTCAGCTTGGACTGGACCCGCTGAATCAAGGCATTTTCGGGCATTTGCTTGGCTGAAGCCTCGAGGAAATTCCTGGCAGGAGGTTCGTGAGGCTGAGGTCTGGAGCACTTAGGTTGCTGTATTGACGCGGGGTCCTTCATGATCAGAACAAGACCTGGCACCAGATTACATAGTGGTCTCCAAGAACTTGTCCAGGAGCATTATACGGCGTTATGATTCAAAAGAGCGTGAGATCAGAAACGATGATGGAAATGTGGGACACTAACTCGCTGCATTTCCGCCAGCGATTCTTGACGGCGTCTGCATTGGTGACTATGCGTCAATGATGTTGTAGCTGCTGGTTCAAGATCAACAGAGTAACGAAGACATGGATGAAGCCCAAAATCGAGTCTCTTTCGGCTCAGCGATGGGTTGAAATGCAAGCCCTACGCACATCAGCAACGCAGCCAGGAACACAGCACCAAACCCAAAGGCTGAAGATCAAAGATCGAACTTGCATACGCAAGCGATTCACTCCGATGGGTTGTTGCTTGTATACTCTGAGAGGTCTAATCGGTAGCCATCCACCGCGCATGAGTTGTCTCCTTTAATTCTTAACTCGCAGGCCGAGGATCTTGACATTTTCTGGAAGTCCAAGGATCTTCTCCCAGCGGGAAGCTCGTATCCTTCGCCGCTTGGGATTCTCCGGCTTTTTGGGGATCCGGATTTCAGGGGTTGAGGCCTTGGACTTGTGGCTGGGTGTTTAACTTCCTGCTCGCCACCGTTCGGCGACTTGTTTAAGCTGTTCTTGACAGATCAGGCATGATGAGCAGAGCCAAGTCTCAGGGGCGTTGGGCGCCAAAGGTTCAGGACCTCCCTGACCTCTTCGGGAATGTCCAGGTACCTCTCCGTTGACACCTGAACATTGGCGATTGACCTCTGAATCTGTTGACTCTTTATATATGTCCGTGTACCTGAAACCGGCAGAAAGCTCTACATGCCGAACTTTCGCGAAGGTTTGAAAGAGAACCCGAGGACAGCAGAAGCATCTGTGGCAGCCACCGGCACCCATTTCTGTAACTACCCTAACGAACTTTTTGGCTTTGACGAGCCTCTACACAGCAAGCCATACAAAGTCCAGAGTCTAGCGACTCCTGGCACTGGAGAACCAAAGCTCCAAAAAGCCCCCCACCTTTGATGAGGGATCACAAAAATTGAAAACAGTATCAACAAATTGCACTTCCGGATCAAAAAGATTTAGGATGAAGCATCGAATTGAGCGTAAAAAAGATGCAAAGTGATGAAGAATGGTGAAAATTGTTGAAGATGTGAAAATGATGAACATTAAAAATAACCGTCCTGCCATTGGTGGGGATCCCGCCAAAATGCCAAGCTTCTCCACGCGACGGCTGGATTTGGCACTAAAATTTCGACGGCGCTCCAACTCGCGAGCTCAAGTTCAAGCCAGAATATGAGGAGGCCCCATCCGACTGCTGCATTTTAGGCCAAAATTGGCGGATGCTCCACGTGAGAACTAAAAATACCCAAGGGAGATCAAACACACTAAATTCAGGGATCAAGAGAAAGCTCCACACGAGAGCTCCATTTACCCGATTTGATTTCTTCGTTATCAAGGTTTATGTTTTTCGAGCTCATTGTTCCATCTGTCCTCAATCCTTGTTGTTTTTGTTGTTCCCCATCATCCTCATGGCTTTGGTAGAAAGTGGCTTGTGGCTGTTGGGCGGGCAAATGTCCGATCAACTCAAAGTTACGAAATAGACGTGCGAAAGAGGCGAGAGTTTCTCACATTATGAACCCTGAGTTAAGCTTGACCGTGGCATGCTGTACCTGTACACTGGTAATTGAGGACCTACAAAAACTTCGCATCCAGCTCCTTGCTGTTTGGAACGCCAGATGTTCCTCCACAACTAAACATTATGACATTATGAAGAAAGATGTCTGCACGACCCAGGAGATTGATGCGAGTGGCAAAATGAGCCCCACACCCGCTCTCCGGACATGACACCATGTTTGTACATGGTTCCTTGACTTTGGGGTCCGTTCCTATGTAAGTAAGGGACGGAAGTGTTTTGTTGGTAGACTGGTAGGTAGGTAGGGCGGGGAGAATCTAACTTCAAGAAACATGCTCATGACGTCTATTTCCCGCTATATCTGGTCTTCTCCCCGCTTGCCTGTAACCCTGGACCCGCAACATCGGACGACATCTTGTAAGGCAACAGGCTGCAGATCGCTGCAGACCTGTAATGCAAATGGCATACACAGGCGTCATCGACCCTACTCTAAGACAATCTGCTGTAAAGCGAGCAGGTCTATACGTCATGGCACGCTTTCGTGGAGAACTCAATGAAGCTGGTTTTCTTCAGAGAAGTGGGACCATACTGTATGCGGGAGTTCTAGTAGGCCTGTTAAAGACAGCTCACGATTGGCTGTGCAGGTCCCCTGCGCATCAAGGAAGACAGCATCACATAAAGATTGCCCCACCTCCTGCGCAATGAGGGACTCTGGAAACAGCGGAGCGAAGTCTTCGGCCGTGCACGGCCGCAACTCACCCGGATGCAGCGGTGGTGGGAGAGGCACCGGCAGGTCGGCCTGGACCATATGCCACGTGACAAGTGCTTAAGAATAGCTTTAGGCTTTATGGCTCGAGAAGACGCGCCAGCGTGGAGAAGTATCATGGTCCCATGTTATGAGTTTCTCTTCTTTCAGTCGATGAGTCTGCAGTGTACATCTCGACCCTCCTAGCGAAGACAGGAGGGTTTGTGGTTTTCTGTGTGTGAGTTCCACGGAAGGAGCAGCTGAAGACAAAATTTGTGACTGAGAGCAGATCAGAGAAGTATTGTTGGAGAGAGCGTTTGCTGCATGCTTCGGCCTGGATGTTGTACCAGGACTTGGGAAGCGACGTGCCCGTCACGGCCTTTGCGGTTGAGAGTGCCCTCCCTGCAAACAGCTTCTTCGGAGAACGTCTCAGGACCGTAGATGCCATGGCTTCAGCACAATGCCAGATGGGGTGCACGACTTGTCACAGTGGCGTGCATAGTAGCGTGAGGCCTTGTAAATGAGAGTTGCTGGGGTTACAGAAGATGACGGCCATGTGCATGAGCTGGGCTGCTTGTGCTGGTACATAGGACTTTATCTGTGTGCTTGGACAACAAACCAAACCAAATACGCGAGAGACATGAGATTGAGTTAGGCTGAATGCCAGTCCAACGTGTCCACCATATCCAAACTTGAGAAAAGGTGCTGCGTGAAGAACCGGCTCTGCCACAGCTGCCGCATGCTGCTGCCACCTTCTGTGCCTCTTTTCCTGGCATTAATGGAGGCGAAGCCTGTGTTGACCCTGCTAGGCTCGAGAAGCCTTGATTGCGTTTGCCCTAGATTGCTTTGCAGGCTAGGGCACGCCTTGAACAAAGATGGGGATTTCATCTCATGCCGGATTTCCGGCTTCAGCATGTCTGCCATATTGCATGAAACCCCAACGCTTTAGACACGGTTCCTTCCAGTGCAGGTTGGAGGCCAGTCAAGGTTTCTCTTCAACACCTGCGATGTGAAGCCTGTACTGGACTGAAGTGCCAGATAGTTCGTGACATTAAAGGCACAATGCCTGAGGCAAAGTGAGGCCACTTCATCATAATCGGCACGGACAGGGCCCTGAATCCTCTATCATGCTGGATATATTACGCACCCGTCCGTGTCAAACCTGTTAACAACGGCTCCTTCTGTCTCAACTGTGGAGAAGAACTTCCTGGGACCTCTGTCACCACACCTCACATGGCCAAGTGCTCTTGTGAACGACTGCATGAGATTGATCTGGTTGGCACCCGATGTCTTTTTGCAATCCGAGGCTCTCAAGGTGAGATGACTCACACAACTTGCCGACCCTGGGGCCGCATGTAGTCCGAAAACATGGAGACGCAGCCGTCGCTGTCCTGTCCAGCAGACCCTATGTGCTGAGCAGTGCTTCAGGTTTTGGAGCATAGTCAGACCGCCTTTTTCCAAATCCCCAGGTTTCTCGGGCATTTAGCAATGAAACGCCTGAAGCTAGAAGCAGGATGAGGGCAGCAGAAAGTGATAAAAAGGAAATCAGAGGCAAGTTTGCGCGCCAAAGTATGACCAGTATGCCCATCCGGCAAAAGTAAGGTCCGCACAATGAGTGTCGCTCACATTTAGGACAGGCATTAGCTGCAACTCTGCAGACCAGAATCCCGGAACGCAAAAACTTTAAAGCCCAAATGCTCAACCTTCAAACCCTGAATGTCTTGTTGGCATGTCCAAGGCGAGGTGAAGTAATGAGGCATGATCACCCAAATCACTTGATATCTGGAAAATCATCTTGTTGCCCGGCCTTGAAGTAATGCCCTGGGCCCGGGGTCAGATTCCGCGGGGTGGGGACCCGCAGCTTGCCCTGACCGTGCAGGATGAAGGGTTTTCTGGGGCGTGGGATGTGTTCACGGGGGTTAAGGCGCCTTGTCATGGCTTGCCAGCAAGGACGTCGCTTGCGTTCGCGGCCCCACGCACATGAAACTTGAGGCTCATTGAGTCTTGTTTCGAGCAGCAAACAGCTGGGTGCTCGCTAAACCCACCTAAGGCCTGATTCTCGCGAAATGGGCCTTGGGAAGGGTACATGTTGCCACGGCTCCTAGGCAGCTTCACCTCCCTGTAAACTTTTCTCCGGTCAGCCTCATGCTCTTGTCGCGCATGACCAACGCCACCAATGGTGTGGTAGAAGACTGGCCTCCCCAAGTACATGCGTATGACATATCCGCCGGAGCGGCCGGCACTCTGCCCTAATTATGCAGATTTGCCAAAGCCACTTCGATTGACTTGTACAAGGGCAGCATCTGGCAGCTGCAAAGCAGCCCTACTTTTCGGCCGTCTGCCCTAGCAAGTGCGCCCCCCCCCCCAATGTTTCCTGATGGGATGGGTGATTGTCCTGCGTTCTACTGAACCGGGTAAGGGAGCGTTGGGCAAAAATGGCTACCTTCGACTCCATGTAGAGATACCATTATCCCCTGAGCTCGCAGGCCATCTCCTGAAAAGCCACAAGATGTTATTTAAGCAACTATCCACGAGAGATCGCTGCAGCGAACAGCATTCGACTGCATCCTTGCCAATCTTCCAAGAGTCTTAACGGTAACTTCATGCTGCCCACAGCAGAACCAGAGTCACCCTGAATCAGCCTCAAGGATGTGCTATCCAACTGCCAACTAGGAGGCCTCCACCTCAGGTCTCGCGTGGAAAGGTGAGGTGTTGCACCAGAAACTTCGAGAAAAGGACAAGCTGATCACGCATTTGGCACATACCTGAACTACTTTTTATTTATAGGACTGCACAGGCACCCTTAAACCAGCGCCATCTATCTTCACCAAACTGTTGCTCATGCCCCTTTAGACATAGTGATGACATCTATCAATAGTTAAGCTGCAAAGGATGTAGCAATAGGTAGTCTCAAATGTAGTTTACATGAATCCCCACTCCCTCATGCTGGCAAGGGTCAAACAGCAATATGGCACATAGAGGCACCAAGCCACCCATCCAAACATAACGTTCTGGGAGGTTATATCGTAGCAAGGCTCCTTCCAGCCCCATAGGGTTAGACTGTCCTGCACTCAGCGAAAAAAGCGTCTTGTGCAAGAGGTTACACTCTAGTGGCTCCTGGGGCCTTAATCAGATACCATTACTCCAAAGCTTGAACCTCTTTACATGTTGGATCCCCAGAGCCTGGACCTACAACCCACACCCCAAAACCCCGATTCCTAAAGTCCTGAGCACGGAGCGGAGCTGAGTTCTTGCTCTCGGAAACCTCTTCCAAAGGTCGGAAGTACGTACATTGGGACTAAACTCTATAATCCATTTAGAAATGGCTCATGCTCATTCTTTCTGCAAGTGAGGTCAGAGGCGTTGTGCCCACACGATGCTCACTGCAGTACCCCGTCCCTGGCAAGCAACTTTGACTTGATGCTTCCAGTTTTGGAGAGCTTCGGGAATTGTATCTTGATGAGCTGTCTTTTTGCCAGATTACAAAAAAACTTTTGAAGCTCTGCCGCTTGATGTTTCCACGTCAGCACATTCGCGAGTTCTCATTCTTTGAAACTTGCCACACTCTCCCACGCATCCCTCACGCCCAAGCCGCTGGAAACGCTCATCACTAAAAACCCAAAATAATCTGCAGGCTTAAGTGGCATCCGAATCCACAGACTCCTGCATTTTCTAATTGAAGATTTGAGCCCTTTGCATGGGGAGCTACGAGTGTTGGTATGCAGATTTAGACGGATCCGCAGGTGGCATTAAATTAATTGGAGATTCTCTCGAAGAATTCTGACATCCGGAGGTGGGTCAGTGGGCAGTCCACAAAACACAGCCTCGAAAGCCCGGTCGATGTCACCCAAGAACCTGAGCAACAGTTCCTTGCAGATTCCCAGAGGCTACAGTACTTCGATCGTAGAATGAGAACATGGCAGATCGTTTGAGTTTAGATGGAACTGAGGCTATGGATATGCTGCGCCATGCATTAGATGCCGGCACGTACTCCAGGTATGGGCATTGATGCAGACAGAGCAGGAAACAAGCATGTAGGGCCTCGTCGTAGGACTGTTGCCCTTTCTTAGATTGAGTTCTAATCGGATCGGGCCAAAATAATGGGTCTCCTTCTGCGACAACTCTTCCAGGGCGTACCATCAATGGGTCGACGAGGCAACAGGAGACACCAGGGTCCTGAAAGATCACAAAGTAGAACGGGGCATGTCGAGTACCATATCAAGTGTTCAAGCCGGATTAAGATACACGGGCTGCACGGTGGATCCCTATGAGGCCGTAATCACTTCCCATTGGTGGCTTGCGGGGCTGTATAAAGACCCCGTTCCTTTGTGCTTGACCCGAAGTGTTGCTATCGTTTCATTTTCCTCTTATCGTTTTTCATGCTTTTGGGACCTTGTCGTTTGTGTTATTGTAGTTTCCTCTTATCACTTCCAGGCAAAACCCACAGTTTGCACTTTGCGTGATCCTCCGGCAAGGTGTTATTATACCACCCCCGCTGATGTTGAACACCCTGTATTGCAGTATCTAAAGCATGCGTGCTTCAGGAACCTCGTCTTCCCAGTGCCACATAAGCTGAATATAGCAACGAACTTTTTGTTTCTCCCTATGCAATGAAGCTCCACCTCGAAAGCTGAACTTCCAGACGTGATCATGAACCTCAATCCAATCAACTGACGGACAGTACGGCCTGAGGACCCACTATCCAAGGTAGTATACAAATCCGTGCAAATGGCTAGTATCATCTTTTGCCAAACTGCACACCTATGATTTCAAACGCCCAATCCCCGTGCAATCTAGGTATAGACTTACTCCAAAACAATTTACAGGCGCGCATTTTGGTACTTTCTCCCTGCCTTGGAATTCGATAGGACCCAGGGCCTGGCAGAAGGAACAATCTTGGAGCTGCTCATCGCAACGACCCAAAAACTGTAATGATCATAAAGCCAGTAAGTAGCAACAACTTCCTGACGCCATGCGCACTAGGGCGCAGTGCCAAAAACCAGAACTTTTTAGTTCCAATTGCCTGAACCGCATCATGTGGGGAACTTGCTGGAGCCCTACCCTTGCCTAAAGTGCTTGTGCTGATTCTTCGCGCCACGCTGGCCCCAGAATTTGAATCTTCCAGAACTTGACCACTGCATAGCATTACACTGACCTCAATCAACCTTGACATTTGACATGGATATTGTCCCGTTGCCTGGCACTGCCTTCCACTGTCTCCCTCGTTCGCGCAACTCTTTCTGGCTCTTGTCATCACGCCTGGACACGCCACAGGCACAGCCCTCATCCAATCTAGATTTGCTTCGGCCGTGGATTGGAGTCCAACCCTGTTTAATTGAAATTCCACGTCACCTGCGGTCGCGAATTGATTGTCTTAACAGTGCGTGCTGACTTGTTGACCCCTGCTGGAATTTGAGGGCTTTTTTTGAATTTGCCGCACACATGTCATCCGCAGAATCGTGCCTCCGCAGGCCATCCAGCAAGGTCTCGCCATCTTGACAGCGGTGGGTGCCAGTTTTGCCTGTTGCTGGAAGCGCCCCAGCAGCAGCAGCAGCAGCAGCAGCAGCAGCAGTCCAGACACAGCAAAGGCGGTGCTGGCGTCTTGCTGGTGCTGCGCCTACTGACTGGATTATCTTGGATGAGAAACCCATTCGATCCTCCACTGACTGCGCTCATGCATGCAAGTGTTCCTGCCCTGCACGTCTGCCTCTCCTAGACCGTTTGCGTTCTGTGAAGGGTCTTCTGCTCCAGGCCCTCCAACGAATGCCACATGAGCAGAGACGGACGCTTCTCGAACACATCCATTCCATAAGGCGACACTCAGCAACAAAGCTGAGATACAACGTATGTATGCTTTCTGTGTTCTTGTGCAGTGACGCGCGTGCTTGGCATCGCGCCTATGGACCTCCCTTGCTGAGCACGGCACAGAAGAAACTCCTGTTGCTGGCAAGCGTGTTCAGCCTCGGCTGTATGATGATTGAAATATTGTGAGCCTCGCCACCATAGCTGTTGCAAGAATTCGTGTGTTGCATGGTTGGTATCAAACGCAGTTTGCGATCACTGTTCTTTAGCTCAAAAATGAGACCAACGTGTCCAGTTTGCACAGGTGCAGCCAGGCGACTCGTTGCGCAGACGAGACCCGAATGAAAAGGATGGTGCAGACCTCGAAGAGGAAATGCGAGGAGGGGTGCTGGCAGGATAAAGAAAACCATTCCTGGTCCTGGTTTGCATGTGGCTTGATGTCACTTTCAAATCAATTCCCTTTGCTGGGCTTGTCATGGCTTGTCCTTTCGTCACCTGAGAAACCATCCTAATTACTGTCACACAACGATTTGATGAGGGGGAAGGCACCTGAACGACGCCACTTCCTGGAAGACCCGCATTTCAAAATCTGTTGCTGCCCTGCTGATGCGTTGAAACTCATGACTGGTGTGTGAAGTTGCATTCGAAGACGGCAGTCAACAACCATGGTAGCCTTTTTTGACGGATAGGCACACAAGTCTGCTGGGACGCGGCATGGGCCTACGGGAGCATATGTTGTCAGGTTTCTCTACGCCAAGCTCCCTCCCCCTAGGGCCTACCACGTTCGTTCCATAGGAGCAGAATCCACTGTAAATACCGATGGATTTGGCTAATTTGGCAGCCCCCAACTTCGCATCTGAAATTGCAATTTCGGACGCGCGACTGTGCCGCCGCTGCGGTTTTAATGCCAGAAGCAAACGCATCATCCACTGTCTTGGCAACATGCTACATCCGAGCTTGATTTGCTGACTCTTCTATCTTGACGTTCGGGGGTGTGGGGGAGGGGGGGGAGAGGGGGGGGGGGCGGGGCGACGGGGAAGGCAGGGGGGGCAGGGCGGGGGGGTAACGTACATCACCCAGAAGAATCTTACTTTCGGCAGCAAGCTCAAGGGAAACCTCACTGAAGGGTCATTGCTGTTGGGGCCTACGTCAAACTAGAAGAGTGAGCTCAGGCTCGGATGTATCATCTTGCGAAAACGATAATTAACGCTTTGAATCAGGTGTTACAACCACAGCGGCGGCACAAATGGCGGCACACATGGCGGCAAACTTGCGCATACGCACAGTTGGGACCAAGCTGGCCGAATCCATTGGTATTTGCAGCGGATCCTGCTGCCATGAACTGAAGCGGTAGGCCATAGGGAGGCGGCTATACCTGGGTGCTGCGACTGCACATGCGACGATATGACCCTCAATGGTTGCCTAACCCTGCACAATTGTTAAACTTGCTACGCGCCCGCTGCCCGCTTTACTTTTGTGAAGCTGACACTTTCGACGTATTGCTATGGCCGGCGTTTGCCAATTCTAATCTAATTAGTTGCAACTTTTGGAAGCTCAGCCGGCAGAGATAAGCACAGTGTCTCACACCAGCTGTTGCCCTGTGGGCAAAAGCGAGAAAGTGAAGCCAGCGACTCGAGAGCTTACGAAGAATAATTCCAACGTCTTCCAAGTCAACGGGTGCGGGCCTCGCCTCACAACCCGTAGCAGTAGAAGGTTCTAAAACCATCGAGGACGCAGCACCTCTATCACTGAGGAACGAGTTTGCAACTTCATCTCAGCCCCCGGCGCATATCGAGGATCCTTAGACCTTGGGCCCCGCAGTCCCCGGCTCAAAATTTAAGGACACTCAAAGGAGACCACTGGGCTGTGGCGGTTTTGGGCATGGGAAGTCCACATTCGCCTCGGCCTCTCTGGCCAGGCGTCTGGAACAAGCTGATCAGGATCCAGCCTTCTCCGCCTCTCCCTACCCTCTCCCCCACCCCAAAATTATGTCGCTCACCCCCCCGCCCATGCCCCTTGATTACCTCAAAAATCCTCCCACCCCCCTCCGCGGATGACATTCGTTTTCTGGACCCCAGGATTCTGACTGGGGCTAGGGCTCCTTGCCATCTTTTGCCTTTATCCCTTGCCCCTGCGCACGCGCCCCAGCGCCCCCCCCGAGGACACTCTTCACACGAAGAAGACTTACTTGGTTTGCTCGTCTTGGCCGCCTTGCCAGCGAGGCCGACGCGGCTTAGCGCTTACAATTGTGCAGTGTTGCAGCATTTGGGGATGTGAAGCTTGAATAAGATGAACACTCAGCTTGCTCGGACGAAAGCCTTGCTCTTTCGGAGACCCAAATTTCAAGATCTGTTCGCAGCGACACACTAATCATCCCAGCGCATCCTCTGGGATGCATAAGGGTCATACTTATACTATGTCCTATGTCCCGTTGTGTTTTCCATGCGAGGGTCAAAACCCAAGGGGCCCACCTCAACCAGTTCTGTATGCAAATCACATGGTGACACTTTGGTTGGTAGTCAGTTCTTATGAAGTCGCCCCATCCCCAAACATCCATGCAGATCGCTGAGCCACAAGGCGCGAAAACCTTCCTTCCCAGGTGGTGTCGCAAGTCTGCGCCGGCGACGTCCTACATTCTCGTCTCATCAAAACTCATCAACTCAAGATATTTCAAGACAAAAACGCCTTAAGCCCAACAAAGCACTGGGGAACGCAAGCAATTCCTGATGCTGGCCTCCACACGACTTTTTACATGACACGGTAGCAGAGCATGGACATCCAAACGTGGACGGCGCCGATTTGTTCTGCACGAGCAGCTTCTTCATGAGCCAATCTAGTTACCAAGGCACGCAAAAAAGCACAAAAGATCTTGCGAAACCCAAGGCACCGAACCAAAACTCATGCGGCCCATGTTTACCTGTACGAGCAGCAAACCTCTCCTCTCTCTCCATGGCTACTGCTTGGTGCCTCAAGCTGCTGCTTGGTCATGGCCCGGAATGTGTTGTCAAAGCTGCGATGTGCCATCTTGTCGACACCTCACAGGGCGGGTTAGATCCCAAAAGGCTCAGGCACCCTCATTCTCAAAAGTTTTGAATCAAAGTTGTAACGTATGTTTCCAGCAAGACGTCCTATGCTTATTACGCAAGACAGAATGCGATTTCTTCACCAAGTGGGTCATTTCATCAAGCATCAAACATCAGCTCAAAAGCCCTAGATACCTTGGAGCCTGGAATGCAAAGTCAATGAGCAGCAAGAAGGGATATGAAGTGTTGTCACTCATCCTTGCAGTCTGGGAGGGCCCGCCTTAGCTTGACTTGCTGCTTAAAACGCTCCAGCTAATGTGGGGGATGCTTCAGGCGCCTCAAGCGCCCGTAGGGGCCAGTGGTCATGAACCGTCTCCCCACATTTGAGTTGAAACAGCTGCGATGGCAATGTCAGATGAGAGATCAGTGCAGTCTTTGTTTCCAGATTACAGCCCCCAGGATCCAAACCAGCAAGGCTGTCCTAGCTCTAACGGGAGATGTCTCTCTGCAAACCATTTAATGGGCGAACACGCTTGATGGTCTATGGACCCTTGTAGCTCCTGATTTTTTGTGGGATGCTTGGTCTCTGAGGATCATCTGAATCCCCTACTTCTGGCAACTTCTTTTGCTCGAGGCAGCTTTGAAAGGAACAGCACACAAAGCCAGGGCTCAACTTCGTATTGCCCCAGCAAATGCCTTGTTTAAACTCAAATCGGCGGACAGACCTTCTTGTGGCCAGGCAAAGCTCGTGCGGGCTGCGAGAGGGCTGGAAACGAAGCGGACGGCATCCGGCCACCCTTGCCTTGGCTCCGCTCCAGGGACTTCAGCCTTCAGTACGGAATGGACAATTTTAGGTAGGTTTTCAATGAGCCTTTGCCAGGTAGACTGTAATCTGAGGACGCCCACGCGGGCATAGTCGCGACAGCAACACAGGTTCGGATGTGATCACGAAATCCCGCAGTATCTATCCTGCAACTTTTGAGCTCGCCCGGCGACTGGAAAACTCACAAGAGACCCCTCTGTCTCCGACGACTGCTAATTAAACAGTTGCAGGCGCCCATACAGACCTCCTTCGATCAAAAGTGCAGCATCATTCTCATGACAGACACTTGGCAGACCACTACAGCGCATGCACTCCACAAAAAATGACCAACCTGAGGGTGTTGTCTAAATGTGTCCTAGAATGCATCGCAGCATCGTCTGCAAACACGATGAGAAAACCTGATGAAGTGCATCTAGGCCTTTGCAAGAGCAACAAGGCCACGCACTAGTTTATCTTGGCACTGTAGTGGCTGGAGGCGGACGCCGGCACTATTCCGACAAACAGGATGCCCGTGCTGGATTCCGGTCTGACACGATACCTGGATCTAAGACAGTCAGGCGTGGGACCCTGATTGTAGAAAGCTTCTCTGGCCTTCCAAACACTCCTGCACCTCCACTTGCAGCCTACTTTTGATAACATCAAAAGGTGTGCTGTTTGATGTTTAGAAGTGCGGCTGCCCTATAAAAACTCAAATAATACTGTTCCAATTCGCAGTCAGGGCAATTGTTGGGGGTAACTACCCTTAATACAATCAAGTTCCTGAGTCCCATAGCGAAACTCCTGTTCAAACAAATCAAAAGGATCCAGTCCTCAGGCTGCGAAGATGCTACTTTCCCTGAGTCAGCCCACTACGATTTTCGTCGGGACTCTGTGTCAAGAGGTATCGGACTAGGGGGGGGGACAGGCTAATCCCCGTGTTTGGATTGCTGGCTTCTGAGCCTCGTTGGTCCCAATTAGGCACCCCAAAGCCCAAAAAAATGGAACCCCAAAAATGTGTCCCAAACATGCCTGCACAGGGACTCCCAAGAAATGCATACTCTGACTCTTGGAATTTCTGCTGGTAAGCCGTGCAAGGTCAGTGACGCAGAGCCATTCTCAGACTCTAACAAAGCCACTGCCACCAATGGCAGTGCCATTTAAGATATGGCCTCTGCCCCTTCATCAGCACACAGGTTGGGATCATTGTGGGTTCGGGCTTCAGGATCTTAAAGGTTTCGGGAGCATTCATTGTCTTTACCATGTACTTCGACTATACGAAAGAGGAAAGCCAGCGCAGACTGCGCAGAATCGTTGATTCCCTGCCCCCTATGGTAGCAGCCTGCTTAACTACCTACGCGGACTACACCGCAGCCCTTGCCTGTGCTACCTTCTGCGCAGCACTTCTTGTATGTTTGCCTTCTAGACAAAACAGGCAGACACAAGGATGAGACAACTAACACATGCCTACCCGAGGCTATGCTAGACTTTGCCGCGTGGGTCATGCGAGACTATGTGGACACTCCTGCAGTTCGACGCTATAAATTAAATTGCAATGCTGAAAAAGATGCTGCTCATTTGGGGCTCGGGGATGTCAATCATCTGGAATCATCTGGACATAAATGCGGGGACTAGGGTTTAGGGGCTATCGCACGACAAGATTTAAACGCAAACCAGTCTGGTCTCAATCTTAATCCAAAGACGAAGCACGCCTCTAACGGGCCTTTGGGAGTCTTAGGCTGCACAGGGGCAGAAAAAGCCACAGCAAACGCGAGCCATGTTCGACAAGCTTCGGCCTGCAACATTCCAACCCCAACCGACCATGATTCCTGCTGCCTCATGGTGTTGCTACAGCTGCAGGCATGTCCTACCACAAGGAGGACACATACTGCTGCTGCTCCTTTCGCAGTAGCTAAAATCATTATTACCACAATTACACCTAATTGCTATTGCTATCCAATGCTATCTATTACTACTCCTACTTCTGCTGCGGCTGCTACCCGCCACCACTAACACGACCGTACCGCCCCCCAAACACCTACTGCTTACCACTCACCACTTACCATGCAGTACTACCACTACCACTACTACTACAACTACTTCTTCTTCTACTTTTACTACTACTGCTGCTGCTACCACTATAATACTACTACTACTACTACT
>CAJNIZ010045193.1:95162-166838 GCA_905231905.1 Symbiodinium pilosum | reverse complement strand
CCTCCTCCTCCTCATCCTCCTCCTGATCCTACGTCTCCTCCTCCTGCTGCTGCTGCAACCGCAGCCCCGCTTCTGAGACAACAAGCAATTGTGATCTTTCGACTGCAGTAGAGCGATGGCGTTTATTATTGTCACGGTGCTCCAGGCCCCTGGCGAAGGGTTCAGGTGAAAGATTTTACTCCACTGAGCCTTCTCAGAGTCAGTCCGGGCAGTCAAGGAAAGGATGTTTCCCAGAGCGCTGGACGGAACGTGCCTGTCAGGCGAGCAGGCTATAAGACCCTCAGCTGTACTTACCATGCTTCAAGCAGAGACAACGGTAGCCTTCGACACGCCGATGATTTTATGGACGAAACAAGGCTTTTAGAGTTCGATCTACTTCCGACTACGACATTTGGGCTGAGATCTGCTTCAAGCTTCCACATTGACATAGCAAGAACGCTACAAACCTCCTCCAATTTGTTCGCTGAGAGTTCAGCTCGGGCAAGCGGTTTGAGGACGCTTCAGAGATCATGTGAAGGGCATGGGCGGTACAAAACACATCGATTGCTCCAGCTGAGCCCACAACCGCAAGCATGCAAGCAAATACTTGCGGGGAAGCAGCGAAACCCCGTCATGATCTATGTCAACTGGCTTGGCTGCTTCAATGCAGCAGACCTACTGCTGTGTTGGTGGACAGTGCCATGGCTAAAAAAAGGTGAGGCTAAGGTTTCTGTATGAAATTGTATGGAGACCGAAGCCAGAGGCTCTCCTTTGCGCCGACTGCCTCTTCTGGCTCGCTGCCAGCACTTCCTCTGCTGTACAGTGGCCTGGACATCTAGTTACCTGGCGGCCAAATGTGGCAGTGCCATTCTGTGGCACTGCCCGCGACAGTTTGCAGATAGTATGCTCTGCACGTTACGACCGCATATGCGGAAGCATGCATTCTGACCACATGCGGATGCAATTGGTTTGTAGATGCTTCTAGCAGCTACCACCATGACAGGATCAGCCGGCACCTAGGCCGGTCTCACTAATCCGGTCTCGGGAAAAAGCGACTGGCAGCATGTTGGCAGCCAAAACGTGTACGTTGCAAGGCATAAAGATACCGTCCCCTTAAAATTTTGACCCTCACTCTTAGAGCCAAAAGTTGGAGTATGCCAGAACTGCAGCGCCATCTGCCAAAATCGCACGACCTACCAGCGGCCCCTTCAGGCCCTGGCCTGCCAAACGAGTTCGTTGGACTCAAGAAGAAACCCGCGCATGGCTGCGCGGCGTATCCTCATGCCTGGTTCTGGCCTGGTTCGCCTGAGCGCTACCAAAACCTTCAATGGGCGATCCGATCTAAGATTAGGGATTCAGTGCCCTGCGTCATTCGTAGAGAGGCTACGCCGCAACCGAAAAGGCGGGGCTGCAGATTCTGCAGCGAAACAGGCTTAAAGGAAAGCCTGATGGAAAACAGGCAAGTGATGCATCTTTATGCCCATTCCTGAACACTACAGTGCTTACACTGCTCTTACCAAATCTGACACCTTCAGGCATAGCTGCAAACATGAACGCTGATTTTTCATAAACAACCTGATGCCCAAATGGCTTTCTGCTGTGCTCCTAGGCCTGTCGTTTCACACCGTTGTTGAGCTTCTCGACTTTCATGACTCCATCCTGCGATGTTTTGCCGTGGGAAGCCCAGCTGTGCAGCGTGAAATCCCTGGACATGATGTCTGCTCCACTCCCACCACTTGGCAAGAGCACTCCTCCAAGAGCCACTTCTCGTTGCAGATGCGCTCCACAAAGTCTGTCTTGGGCTCGATCATGATGATGCCACCACGGAAAGTTGTCAGTGCCTTGCGAGCTTTGTGGATGGAATCCTTTGCCCCAAGCTGATCAAAAGAAAACATGTAATTTCAGTGTCAGTTCATACCAAAAATTAACACGTTGACCAGCAGACCGAGGTCTGCAGAGTCATGGCAAGGGCAGTATGAGTGCATAAGGACTCATGTGCTGAAGATGTTGGCCAAGAAACGGGCCAAGGGATTTCAGACTGATCAGCCTCTAAAGTCTTTGGGGGACACGTTGTAAGGCTGCCACATCGGGGCTTCTCAACATATCTTAGGGACTGTACAGGGATGTATGGTGCCAGATAGGGATAAACGGGCCTGCAAAGCAGACTTCCACATGTGCGACGCAGCGACCCGATGGGTACGAGTAGCTGCTCACTCCACCAGTCCTGACCCCAAAAACAGAAGAAGCTTGGGCCAGGGCCTTGCCCAACGCATCCACTGTTTCAACATCCAGGTAGTTCGTGGGCTCATCCACGGCAATAAAGTGCCTCGCGCGATTTACAAAGGCGTCAAGGCTTCCCTTCTCGATTAGGACAGATCTAACAGGATTGCTGCATGCTTCCCACACTTTAGTGATCCTTTTGCTAGCCTGTTCGAAGCCACATAGCATTTACACTGTTTCGTTTCCATGAACTTCGACCTTCATGTGACTGCTTTGGCTACATCTGGTCGAGTCTTGTCCCCAAATGAGGGCCAGACGGCTTGGTCCAAAACATGGCTGCTAGGGACAAGCGCACCTGGCATGCACGGACGACGGGGGGCTGACGTGCAGCATGGCTGTGCAACTTGGACTGAATGAGCTGAGCTGGCAGCGTCACAAGTTTCTGATGAAATCAAAGGCTTGCTGTCGGAAGCATAGTCCACATGGCTCAATTGACATCTCGACGCTCCTTCAGTTCCTTCCAGGCCTTCTGACCCGCTGAGAAGCCACGAATCTGACGATTGCAGCACATCTCCTGGATGAAAACACATTGACATCACATCTGCGGTCAAAGGGTGACAGAAGTTGACAGAAGTCGTTGAAATCCAGAACAGCGACAAGCTGCGCCGGCAAACTTCCCTTTTGTCAACAATAGATTCTGAGCGGCATTTGGCTTCTGTTGTGCTGTTGTTCCTGCTAAACTGTCTTCAGAGCAGATACTCCGATACTGCTTGGCTTTCCGGCCTCGTCAATGCCGAATGCCTCGCAGTGCCTGTGATGGGCCGAGGCATGCCGAGGCACAGCTGTAGCAGCTCATAGCAGCTCCCTCCCTGCACTTCGCAAAAGGCTTTCGAGAAACATCTGCACAAAAAGCATTGAAAAGCGATAGCTTGGGTGGGGTTTCTATGCGCACCAGATCCCATGTTATGCCTGCATTCTTCCTTGATTCCTGACAGCCCCCCCCCCCCGCCTGACAATCTCTCGCCGGGTGAGCGGCCGCTGATCAAGGCCGGCCGCCTGGTTGATGTAAAGCCGGGCATGCATGCGCTTCTGCTTAGAGCTTTACTTTTAGACCCCTGTTCAACTTCAGAGTTGGATGGATAGCTTCTTGAGTCAGACAACGGCAAAGGAGATAGTGGTCAGGCTTCAGAGTTTATTTTAGCCTGGATCCTTTGCCAGACACTACCTCTGGTGAAAGAACAGCAGGGAGTCCCAGAGGCAACCGCGCGGCAGGCTGGGGATCTGGTTTCTGTCAAGCCGTTTGAGGTTTACGCATGGGCAGAAAAATGAGCATGAGATCATGCTGGATGTCATGATTGGCTACAAGATTTCGAGCCACTTCACTGACCTGCAGTGTGACTGAGTGCATTAATTTCATCCTCCAGTTGGGTGATCTTACAACAAGCTCAGATTCATACTCAGCCCTGCCTCTCCAATGACCCAAGCCTTGGTTCGAAGCCTCCCTTTGACAAATCCCCATGTACGCCCCTATATAACCCTGAAATATAAACCATTATAAGCCCCTATATGACCCCCATAATCCCTATAGCTTCCCGTTTTCTAATCCACAAATCTCCCCTAAGATCTCCAGCATCAACCCTCATACCGGCCTTGGCCGCGATCCGCTCATCGCAGGCGATGATGACCTTGTCCAAACCCATGGCCTGGCCAAAGGACCCCAGGGCTCTGGTTCCTGGGCCTTAAGTATATAGAATATGGCTTTGGGTATTATATTATAATAAGATCCCCATCTACTTAAGGGGGACTATAAATGGGGATGTACAGCAGAATAAGCCAAGGTTCAAGATTTGACACAAGTAAGTATGGGTTGGCCCTATGTTCTGCGATTGGCTGAGCATGCCGTTTGACAGACTTTCAGCATCATTTTGGAGGGTTGGCACGAGGTACACATGAACTTACTGGTGCTCCTGGGATTAGGACGCACAATTCATATAGCATGGTTGCGGTGGTCTGTGCTTGGGATTGCAAATCGGGGTGCCTACTTTGCGAGCGCCAGATGCAGTCCTACACCCACTACGCCCGCATCTCATAGAAAGCGGAACAAATGGATATGAAGATGTACCAGCAACACTTTGAGTGCCAGCCGCGTGCTTGAGAGTCAGGAGAATAATACCCAAGCAAGCAAGATTATTGTGAACAAGCCCTTACGCCTTCAGCTTGGATATGGGCTCCACGGTGTTCTGCTTTGGATCATCGAGGCCTTCCTGGGCGCAATGAAAGAAATTCAAAGGTGGCCTTAGACAGGCGTTCATGCTAAGCTCCCAGCCCATCGTACCTCATAGGCCAAATGGTTTCCCACCTGCGGCTGCAGCATCGACGTTGCCAGCATTCATTACAAAACGGACTCAACAGACTTGCAAGGAATTGCAAGGTAGACTGAACATACCGTGCTAGAAGGGCTCCATTAAAATGGGCGAAAATGTGTCAATGCTGCAACGCTCGTTTGGCAATAGGACGTTGGCTAAGACTAAGAACTCTAACCTTTCTTACTTCAAGGTTTGTTTTTTCCATTGTCCTTTTCAAGCAGCCCAAACCGGGCCTTCGTTCGGCTCACGAGCTCGGCTACTTCGTTCCCGTACTTGCCGTGCTGCTTTGCGAGCTCCTGCGCATGCGGCACTTGTTCGAAAGACCCATGGCTGAGAACTGCAGAACGAGGCTCTGCGCAGAATTTTCCAAGCTCGTGCAGGACAGGTGGCAAAAACATGAATAGGCTAAATAGACTATAGACCATCTATCTTCCTTTCCTTTTGTCACGATAACTTACCTTCAATATTGTCCTGATTGCGAATAACGCGCGTGATCGAGGGTCTTTGGATAAATCAATCTCTTTAGTCTCAAGTTTAATCTGTAAGGTTCAGCGCTCATCAGGGCTTGAGGTTTAATAGCAGAAAGGTAATTTGTCTTTGACTTGAAAGTTAGTTAAGTAGATGTACAGTGTACAGTTGGCTGACCCGACTTGCATGCGTTTCAACTGCAAACACAACATCAACAGAACTGCGACCAACTACTCTGATTTTGGGTTGGTGGCATGCTCAGTAACAAGTCACAACATCAAGGCGCTGAAGCTTCTCCGCATCCATGCCAGGGAAAGATCAAACTTCATGAAGTCCGTTGCTGGTTCCAGTTTTTAATCGTGGCCATGGGGCGCACAGATTTGGATACAGACGGCAGTGGTAATGGTTCTGCCGCATCTCCAAAATCTGCACAACAATCATGAAACCAAGAGGATGCAGGACTTTCAGATTGCAACTGCGCAGGGCCCGCCTTTCGCCGCAGGGCGTCCTCTTCGTCTTCTGGCCTTGGAACGCTTCAGTTGCAAAGTTGACTTGAACCACAGGACAAAGGCACCCTCCTGCTATCATAGAGCAGCTGCCACGTACCACACTTCCAAACCCGCAACTCAAAACCCAAGAGAAACAAACTCATGCACACGCCTATGCATTTGGAGGTGGCGACCTTTGGCTACATTCGAGAGGCAAAAGCTAATATCATTCATGTGTTACCGGCCGTCAGCTAAGAAATCGTAAGCCCTAAACATTGTAGGTGCTGCAGCTGAACGATATTTGAAAAGAAGGGGGCAAGGAGGAGGAACAACAACAAAATCACCACAGTCTACATCACAATCCTATTGCTACTAACGTCAATCAGAACGGCAAGGCCTCTGAGCAATGCCAAGGGCTGGGCTCGATCAGCCTCTTCTGGAGATCGCCATCATAGCCATCCTGCATGCTCTGCATGCTTACGAGCACTCTAGCTGTGGCAGTGAAATTCAGCCGCTCTGCTCGAGTCAAGAATGTGGGGGGTCATCTGGAACAGGATCGTTGTCCACGATTAGAATAATAACCTCACCTTTTAATAAGTATGGCTCCGGTGAGTAGCCATCGCTCTGGGCTAGGATACGAACTTGATCAAGTACACAACGTTCAACGTTCCCACCCAACTCGGGATGTTTTCTCTCGGTGCTACTGCAAGTTCTTGTGTGGAAGAGCAGGCAATGGTGTCAGCATCACACGATACAGCAGGACCAGCAAGCAAGCACGGCTTTGTCCTTGAAGCGCTCGGTAATGTACACAAACCTGGCCAGCCATGCACAGGGCTACCGAGGCATTGCCTGGTATCAGCGTCTTCTAGGTGGGCCACGCACAAAACAAGTATATCGCGTCCTCCAGTTTTTTTTAAAGCAGGGAGTGAAGCCCACACGCAATACAGACTGGAGGCAACAGAAACATGAATTCAGTGCCGAAATATTTGTAACCCGAAGGGAGCAACGAATACAAATGCTGACGCTAAGTTAAAACCACCGTGACACAGAGACACAAAGGGCGCCCAGCAGGAAACGAGCGTTCAAAGCGATGACGGTGATGAGGAATGCAAGGTTCACGTCCAATGACTAGCCCCTCTGCGCCAACCCTTCTGTTACGCTTTTGACAAAACGATCGCCGACTATGGGCCTGATCATCATATCTGCTATTAACATCACCTCTTCTGGAGGTTCCCATACCGTTCTCACCACTTGGATCCCTCTCGTCCGAAGTTCACGCATGTTGAGGACTGGGCGGTGAGGTGTCGAAGAAGGGGCCCAAGGCCTTGAGGTGATCCTGTTGAGACTTCTGGCTGGCATCAGCAGTGTTTCGACATCCAAGTTTCGTTGGCCGTCTGAGTAGTCTGAGCCTTGCTATCAGCTGCATGCACGGCATGCTTATTCTGGTAGAGCATTGCTCGAACGTTTGCTCTTGCTATTCATCTACGGGCCTCTGCGCAGCATCCAAAAAGAATCTGTTGTTGCCACTGGTCAGGCTGGTTGTTGGGCTGTCAGCTTTCTAGGCGAGCGTTGTGATGTTGTCAGCTGCTTCGGCACTATGCATCTACACAGCTTCAGGTCAAGTATCCTGCTTCATGTACGCCAGCCGAAGATTGTGGTGGCGCCACACCTGCAAGCCCCTTCTCTCCAAGACATCCCTCAAACCAAGCAGCTGTCAGAAAGAACTGAGAACTGAGGGCTCATGCTAGGGCTCGAGGATTTCAGGTCTTTGCTGGCTTTAGCAAACTCACGCCATCTGTCTTACGAGTCAAGTACTTGTGGTTGTGAATACCTTCTAACCTCACCGAAAAGCGAAGCATCAACTAGCAGAAGCACTACCGTCTGCCTCACCGTGAGAGCCATCCTTGTTCTCTGAGGGATGCAGCCTGGAATTCTCTGACTCATGACACTCAAGTCGACAGAGCAAGGCAGCAACAGCTGGTCTAGGGCCCGTGCTCACTACACAGCAGTGTCATGAGGGTCGACTTGCCACACCCATTCCTTCCGCAGCAAGACTCTGACAGCTGAAGAACTATTCGAACATAGTTTAGAAGATGTCTGAGTCCTGCCACAGATGGCAACCCGCGAGCTCAGACTGAGCTTGCCGGAGCAATCCTTCAAGAGATAGTCCTGCGCCGAGACGCGGCATTATCACCACCAGCATCATGATTGTCATGATTTGAGACCAGCATGACTTGCCTCATGGCTTTCATAATGCGGGGACTAGCCAACATTCCTACTTGTACTAGCCTGGACAACGACTTCTACGATCAAGGGAGTGTAACGGCTGTTTTTGTCGGTCACGTGCTTGACTCAGCAGGGTGGCGTCAAGTTGACACGATGATCCCGAACACTTGATGCTCAAGCTGCCCGTGGACACTCCAGGCCTTGTCCTTCGAAAAGCGGAAGGACACGTGCCTCAAGTGACAGAGCAAGACAACAGCTTTGCGGTCAGTCTCAGTGCCTGACTAAACAGCATTGGATTCGGGGTTTCAGCAGAAGAGTTCAACGTTTGGAAGAGGCCGAACCACAACACCTCGAAGACGCATCTGTGGGGCGAGGTCTCCAAACTATTCATCGCTGAGTGGTACACTCGGCAGGAGTGGCAGACAAAAACAGCATGGGTCGATTCTGGCCAATGCATCGGTAACGAGCTCAGGCCGCAGCTTGATCTCGAGCACACTCTTGGAGCCAGTCCTGAGATATATGTTTAGCTGCCATGGTTTGAAACTGCACAGGCTCAGTTCATTCGCAGGAAGTATCTGAGCTTCTGAGACTTTTGTTGCAAGCTTCTGCAACATCTTCTCTGCACTTTGGGCAAGCAATGGCGGATGGTGCTAAGACATCCTAGTTGCCTTGTCGACATTCCAGCAAACCGAGGTTCGCAGGCTATGCACGAGCCACAGCACGTAGAATGAGCTACAAATTTGCCAGGACCCACTGCGCAGGCTTGGCCATGAGAATGAGAGAGAGAGAGAGAGAGATTCTGAAATGACATATTACGGAACCACCCCCGACACTAATTAGGAATCTCCTCGAGGAGTTTCTCACTTCCAGGCGGCTAGCCAGGCCCAAGCCGTGATGCTTAATATGTAAGCGTGGCATGATCAAAAACACCTTTTGAAAGCCATCCCAGCAGTAACGGTGGCAACTCAAAGCGGCTATCGTAGCACGAATGTGGAAGATGTCAACAAAATCTGCAATGTGCATCCGTGCTCGCATAGATGAGCTGCTATGACTTTTCCTTCGTTTGGTTGAGACTGCTGAGACACAGGCTTGACACCCTCCATGGACCCAGGAATCGGGAAGGTGAGCTTTGGCGGCCCGGCCACTGGGGCTGAGACCTTTGCTACATTCAGAGAATGAGAACCGCGCTGGTACAATACGCTGCGTGGTGCTGATCTTGCAGGATGGCGAGACGTGTCTAGGTCTTCTTCTGAGCTCAGCTGTCGAAAAGATACCTAGATCTCAGTCCAGGTCTAGACCGCTAAGGTATGCGCAAGACCTGTGTTTCAAGTCCTGCTCTGGACTCCAGAGGTGATCATGCTGGTGTCTGGCAATTCCCAGGTATGTTTGGATGCGTCTTTTTGCTGAGATGCGCACCTTGGCAACATCACCTGGCAATAAGTCAAAGGCTGATTTCCCTATTCATGTGTATCATGCAATACTGACGATCCTTTTCCATTACCGTTCATACTCAATCTGCTGTGCCATCCCCATCCCTGGTGCCACGACTACTTACAGCTAGAACTATCACGACCACGACCACCCCACTCCCAGTATGAGCGTCATACTACCCCTACAACCGCCGCCACCGCCACCGCCACCCCTAACACCCCCACCGCCAGCATCACCAGCACCAGCACCTGCACCTGGCACATTTGACGCCAATGCTGTTGGGTCCTGCAATGAAGGATGGGTTACTCCGTAGACAGTGAGCATCAGGCTTTTCGCAGTTGTCACGACCTCAGAAATGACGGCTTTTGCGTTGACGTGTCGTTGGACAAGTTCGGATACTTGGCGCCAACAACGTAGCGGGGGCTTGCTGGTCCAAGGCCCCACAATAACCACCTTGCGTGAAATGTTTTTTCGGCAAGAGTTGTCTCGCGGGGTGGCGTTGGGGGCGGGTGGGAAATCGACCTTCTTGCAGCAAATTTGCACAGCAACGAAGGAGGGCCAGCAAACGATCTTCCCATATCCTTCGCATTCAAGACTGTGAAAGGTTGTAAGAGGACTTCCCCAGCCAACATGTTCTCTACAGTTTTACAAAGGAGGGCCACTGAGAACATGCAAGTTGCTCGCAGGGACCGCATTTCCTGCGCCCAATACGCAAAATGACCTAGCGCAAAGTACGTGGTGCCGCAGCAGCCACCACCGCCGCCGCCGCCACCACCACCACCACCACCACCGCCGCCACCACCACCACCACCACCACGACTACTGCTACTACTACTTACTACTACTGCTACTACTACCACCACCACCACCACCACCACCACCACCACCACCACCACCACCACCATAACCACCACTACTACCACTACCACCACTACCTCTATGACGGTGAATGGGGCACGACGGATGGAGACTCTATGCTAAAGAAAGTTGCCACCAACCATAAGAAGCCCACACCCCATTTCAATACTGCACGAAGACGTGATGCAAGATTTTGGGCATTTGGGCTCCCTTGACGCACCGTCACTGCTGAGGGTGCGGAGAATTGGGTACTAAGGAACCGTTCAAGTGTTGCAAGATTTCATCAATCAACAGTAGTAGCAGTGGAAGTAGCATTATAGATTGTAGTAGTCCAGCCCAGGT
Organism: Symbiodinium pilosum; assembly: GCA_905231905.1. Lineage (NCBI taxonomy): Eukaryota > Dinophyceae > Suessiales > Symbiodiniaceae > Symbiodinium > Symbiodinium pilosum. The sequence goes on along the minus strand of CAJNIZ010045193.1, from coordinate 156,460 downwards.
AAATAAGAGGCACGTGGGCTTGGCTTTGAGCCCCGGGGGGTTTAGCGGGGGTGCAAAGGAAGACGCTGGCCCCTCCTAGATACATGGATTTAGCTTCTCTGCGAAGTACGACACGCAAGAACAAGTCAAGGAAGGCAGGCCACCCAATGGTGTAGTGTAGCGGGAGCATCTTGTAAGCAAGACGTGACTACCCCAACGCCCTCCCAGCAGGTGTCAGAAGCTGCAGTTGTGTTTAAGCGAAAGCCCAAACTGGAATCTCCACCTGTCGAACAAGTGCGTCTTCTGGTGAAGGACGGCTGCATACAGCGTCGTGGCGAATACGCAATGCCCCACCCAACAATCCCTGAACCTTCCAAAAGCTGATGGCATCTTTGCGGCCTCCTTCCTCTTCATCTTCGCCTTCCTTCTTAGTGTCGAAGCTGAGGTTGCCAGACAACATCGCATCGATTTGCTCCTGATGCACAAAACACTGCGAATCTTGCTCTGGGATCCCAAGAGGCACTCCATGCTTGAACAGAACTTCAGCTGCAGAACCTCCACCTGAGGTATGTTCAACATTGTTGCCCATCTGCCATCTGCAGTTGAACTAAGCTAGGATTCAGTCGTGCCGTTTGCCGAGAGAACTCGCAGTTTCGCTAGCACGCATGCAAAAGGGTTCGGCGTGAATTTGCTTCAACTGCTTGAGGAGTTTTGAGAGATGACGGTCCCGGCTCAGACCCTTCTTCATCGCGAAGGTGTCGAAGTTGCCTTGTGCAGTGGGAAAGAGGATGCTAAATCTGCCTGGCAGCCATGAGCTCACCCCTGACTGAAAATGCTCCAAGCGCCTTCTGTGTACTCCAGCTTCTTGTCCACGTAGGCAACCACCTTTGCAACGGTATAGCTGAGCAATGCTGAGCTGCATGCTGCGATGCCACTTAAGAGTCGTATTGGCAGCCCTGGGGAACTGGCATGGGTGCAGATCTTGTTCAAGAACTTGGGCTCGTGCGAAATGACCTGGCACCGTCACCAACACTGCGGCAAGCTGACATTACAAATCCTGCAGGATGCTGAAAAGATTAGCCGAAACAACAAAACGCCTTAGCATCGGAAGGCCAAATACCCAAGCACCATGGGAACACAGGCCGCAGTCGCCATGACAGAGGACGATGTAATTGACAGGATGTAGTCCTTGGCTGTTAGCAGTGGCATCAGAGCTGATAAAGCAAAAAGGTGCTGGCAGGCACAAACTTGAGACGTTGAGGCAGCGGCGCTTAGCCAGTGGACGGACTCCTCGTCAAGGTGGTTCCTTGTTGTTTTGAGGTTCGACCAGAACTCCCAGCATTGAGATCACAGCTTCCCGACCGCTAGAAATGAGTCGCGCGAAACGTGTTGCTCGCAGAGAATAAGTAGCCCGGCACTCGCTAAGTCAGCAGCGTAGGCTCATCCAAGAGTACAAGGTCCGCATGCTTCAGCATGGACACGGCCAGGGTTAAGCGCATCCTTCAAGCCCAGTTGGCAAAGAACAAAATCAAAAGCAGCATAAGCGCAGTAGTTGTTTATCAGTTCTACTAGGTACTATTCGTCGAAGTACTGGTGTTAGCTTCCATCTGAGAACAACACCAGCATGGTCGCCGCCACCACAAAGTAATTACGTCTCATGTTTTAGTTGTGATGGAAATCAGAAAAATGGAGGCGAGGAGGAGTGCAAACTAATGATCTGAGCCAGATCCCTATGAGCACAGACTTCACTTTGCTCTCATCTTGACTGCATTCCTGCGTGCTTCGGCTCCACGAGCACGAGAGGAACCCTGTTGTAAAACTCTGGTAAAGGGTACGGTGGCTATCCGCTAGGCCTAAACAGTGAACATCCAGACTCGAAGCCCAAATTGTCGCTTCAAGCTGTACAACCCTCCACTTCCGTTGGAGATGCCGCAGTGGAGCGAAGGAAGTCATCAGAGAGAAGGATTTCAGGCTGGCCTCCATCCTGTCGACAGCTCCGAAACGGGGTCATTCAGGCGGCCCTCGTCGAAGCCAACCTAATCCACAGAATGCTGCGAAGGAGGTGCCTCTAGCCCTGCTAGCCTAGAAAGCATACTGGAGAGCTTGGCCTTCAGCAACGTGTCTCGGCCGGCGTTGTTCACGCCAATATCCTGTCAGGGCTCTCACCATCCTGATGTCTGCATCTACACAACTGATTCCAAATCCTGCTTCCACCTTGACCCAGCTGGAGCGAGCTCAACTGAAAAGGTTGTCCACTGGCCTTGGCCATCTTGATGCAGTACTCGAGAGCCTGTCGGTGTGAGGGCCAGTGATTGAGGGGAGCTGATTGTTGCTTGCAAATGGGGCCCAGGCTGTGAGATAGCTCTTGCTCATCTCCCCGAGCTTCGAGTCGTCCACATGCACGCACTTCAAGTCCTTGCGATATGCACTCGCTCTGCTCCATGGGCTCGGCCCGGCAAAAAGCCGTTAAAACCAGCAGTGAGAGGGTTCGGAGATGTCGGTGAGGTTTTGGTTGATCGTGCTTGCAGAAAACAACTTTCAGCAGCGACCAGGCTTGCAGTATGTTTGAACTTGAAAGCGGCCTTTCCCCAAGCATTCGTGCAATCCGGTCCGGCGGCATGCCCACAATGCGATGCGCGGCGATCTCCTTCATCAGGGTCGTCTTGCCAGCTCCGTTATGGCCTGAGGCGCCGACACTGATGAAACAAAGCGCACTTTGCACGAGACAAACGATCAGAGGACAAGTGCAGTGGGCACTGGCACTCATTCTTTGAAGCCAGGGAAGGTGAGTTGCCCTGCCTACGACACCGTAGCGGCAGTTCTTTCGCATCTCCAGCGTCGTGTCCTGCCCCGACGCAAGAAAGACAAGCTAACGCTTCATGGCTTAAGTGCACCTAGCCTGTTGAAAGTAGTTTGGTTGGGGAGTGATGTAGACGCCGCATAACATCTTTCGAAACGAGACTGCATTGTGCACCACTCGCAGCTAGAGCCCGTGACGAATGACCCCTCCGAACCCATTCATTGCTTCAGGTAAGCAAGTGTGACTTTGGTATTGGTGTAGGGAAGCTTACAAAGGCTATCCTTGAGCAGCAGATGGCCGGCGCCATACATGAGCAGCAGGTTCTCCACCCGGAGCCTCACAGTGCTGACTTGTACAGCGTACAGGCACACCTTGCAAGCCCAGGTGCAAAGACGGAGGGACAGAGAGAAAAAGGAACAAAAACCAGGGAGGGAGAAAAAAGGCTGCAAGGCCTTCGTCGGACCCAAACATGCTAGGCAACAGCGACCACGGACGTTGACATCAATGCAGGTGAATGTCTGGACACTTGTCCTACAAAGAGCTGCGTCGTGAACTTCTGATGCCCATCGTGCTGGTGCTCAGAACTCAGAGCCTGCATCTGCCAGAAGACCCGCATGGCCCATGGCCCCAAGGTCAAGAACACACAGAACCTGTGGTCAGCCTCCAACTAAATAATGCGTAACAGAAGATGACACCAGCCCCATCTAGGCTCCAAACAGCATCTCATCGTCGTCGTCTTCTCCATCAGCATGGGCATCAAAGGCTTCCTGCCGTTGCGATGTGTGGATACACCATATGGAGGTCTTTGGCGTAGCAGGGCGCAGGGAACGCTGCTATGTGCAGGCTGCATGAAAACTCTTACCCTCTCCAAACGCGAGCTTCTTGCTGTAAAAGGCCCTGCATTGATTGCCGCCTCTTCTGCACCCCGCCCCCAGAACAATCACGGAGACCGTAGAGTGTTAGGATATGATGCAGGACGCAACAAACGCTTTGCGCCCAGTGCCCGTTAACCTGACAGGCTCTGAAACCCGAATTTGGTGCTTGACAGGATTGAAGGCCCGTGCTACGTGGCCAGTGACCATGCTGTGTCCGATCAGCTCATGAGCTACGCTGCAGCGCGCAACTGAGATTCGCTCCACAGCTCCCCAATCGCTACACTGCTTCCACCATCTGCAAGAGCCTTAATAAAACCTCGGACCAAAGTTTTGCGATGCTCTTTCGACCCTGAAGTTCCAAGCTTCAAATCCTTAGGCTTCACAGTCTAAGCCCAAGCTGGTCCCCCATGGCCGCGCGCACTACCGCTTCGCAGATGCCAGGGAAGTTCTCTGGCTTTGGAGCTTCGCCCACCTGAAGAGCTGATTCCGGCAGTTGCCTTACGTCCAGAACATCACCAGCTATCAGTAGCATCAGATTTGGAACTGCTTCCTTCTTTACATTCTTTACCTGCTGGTAGGGGGAGAACAGCGGCTAAATGCGCCACTCCTCTTTCAGCGGATCTGAGCTTTGAAGGTTCAGAAGTTTAGGCTTCAGAAGCTCAGAGAGGCTTCCGGGGAGTTGTGTGTCAGGGTCAGGTTTAGAGCCTGTGGGGTTGCCAGAGTGCGCTCTGGGCGCATGTCTGCCGTGGATCAGAGTGACACAGAGACAGGCATACCAGTGACAAATGGCTGTCCAGCCATGCAACGAACCGGTAGGGCGTATGCCATAAAGACTCGGGCATTGATATGACGGACTGTGGTCAGAACGGTCACAGTCCATGTTCACTGGTCAGATGCAAAGCTCCTTGCATACTCCCAGAAGGTAAAACTTCTCATACCTTCGATTCCTTCAAAAAAGGTGAGGCTTCCATGGTCCTCTTGGAGGCTGCAGAGCAGATTCAAAGTATGCTTCGCAGCCGTGCGCCCTAGCTTGGTACTTCAACAGGGGCTTGCACCTCCTTGCAGAGAGTGAGCGCAGTTGTCATATCCTCTGCCAAGGTAGCGACTTGCTTCCTTCAGGGCGAGACTGTCAAGAAAGCTATCAGCTATCAACGGAAGTTACTGGAGGCTGAGCTAAGTGGCGCTCAAGGGATTCCGCGCAAGAGTTTGACGCTGATGATGCGAACTTCGTGGACATGGAAGTATGTGGCTAGGTATTCATCATTTGGAAGCGTACTAATTAAATCTCGGCTGCAGGCAACACTCATCTGAAAGTAGCCCTTGCCCACCTACCGTTGAAGTGCTTGTTCTTGAGGCCCTCAACCACTATCGACCTGCAGCTGGCAGGTGGATGCGTTGGGTTGCGGGAGACCCATGCCATCCAGAGGCACTGTGCATGCATTCCTTGCTTCACGCCGGTTTTTGTTGTACACTGATGCGTGCTGGCTAAGTCTTCGTATCAAAGCTGCTCAAGCGCGAGCCTTGATCGACCCCCTTGGTCGCCATGAACTGACCTTATCCTCCAACCTCTTAGCATGCCAGCCGTACGGACCCGAACGACCCATCACTTTGTTTCATGCAACGCCTTCCGTGTCCTGTCCTTACGAGCTCATTGGCTCTACTTGCGTATTGCTTGATCTCCGCAATGTAATCCCTGTTGAGCAACGTTGTAGGCATCATTACACACTTGAAAGCATCCCTTGCTCTGGAATCCACAACTCATGGTTTTCAGGTCTAGGCTGCAGGAACCCGGCCCCTATGGTACGAGTACAGACCTGTGGGGGCACACATACTCTCTCCGGGGATATGGAATGGGTGCCCAGCGCGCCAATGGCACCAAGGTGGTCCCGGACGCAGGGTACAAGCTTCGAGAGATGCGAGTTGCTCGTCATCTCCTTTCAGCACTCACAAGATTGATGCCTGTGGCTGCTCCTTGTTTCCGTATAGTTTTGATTTGGAAGTGTCTGATCAACACCATGACAGCGCAAATCCGTGTCAAAATGCACAACCAGGACAGTCTAGGTTAGATTTGGCACGGCAGATCAGCCAGCAGTGCAACAATTGTTTGCAAGCCACTCCAAACCCGAAACGGCTTCAAGGTTGCATGAGGCCTTGCTCAAGAAACTGAGAAACTGTACCACCCCAAGATGCATGAGAGCTGCTTCCACCACCCGTGGCCTCACGAGCCTTCGCTGCCAGGTGAGATGCGTCTACCTCCCCAGTCTTGGAGTCCTCCGAGGTTGGGTTTGGCGATCCACGTGAGCAAGTCCGGAAAAGCACAGTTGGGGGGCATGCAGGTGTCAAGATTGGTCATACGAACCGAAATTCAACAGAGGCCGTAAAAAAGCCTTTTGTGTTTCCAGCGAAGGCCTTCATATGCCGCACCCAACCGTTTGACAACATCCTTTTCTAGCCGAAAGCCTCACCCTAGGGCTCACTGAATCACTGCAGGGCCCTTGTGACCCTTGTGAAACCCTGGGAAGCCATACTGCAATGCCTCTCTCAAGCACACTCCCAGCCTGTGCTGAAACCTCCGGTTCAATGCCATTCACCACGAGCGCTGGAAGGCTGCCCTCCGGCCTTGGCACAGACAGAGCAGCCAAGTCAGAAATGATTCAAGTAAACAGGATCCCTGTCGAGCTTGGCTTACAGGACAGCTGCTCACCTGTCGCCTGAGCTGCTTTATTTTGATAGGATACTGCTGGTTGCTCTGCAGGATATTGGCCGCGAGCTATTGCAGCCACCTCTGCTGCAAGTACAGTACCTTTTGAAAAGGAAGAGCAGAGCGAAGGGAAACTGAAAATTTGCTCAACCCCAATAGGGTTCTTCTGTATCAGCCACTCCTCTATTCTCCTCCTCCTCTCGAACTCACACAAAGAACCAGGTGGGGCTTCTTGTTTTCGGGCAAGTCACTCTCATACGTGTTGTCGATCCAGGTCTCTACAAGCACTGTTAGCGGGATCGAGCAAAGGTCCCTGCGCACGCTCTGCCGGGCTAGGGAAGTGAAACTTCGGCGCCTGCAAGTTCGCAACAGATCCCAACACTTCCTCTTGTTTCCAGGCTCGTATAAACCACAGTTGAGGGGCGCCTACACATCTTTACACATGCCAGTCATCCAAGCAATGCAGCTCCTGCATGAAGGCACGTCCAAATCAAGGTCAGCCCTGAGGCGTCATTGCTAATGAGGATCTGGCATATGAGGGAATACAAGGGCGCTGAAATCTAAGATGTGCCATTAACGTGCAGATTGGACAGGCGAGATGGCCTCAGGAACAGGTTCCTCCACAGCCTCCAGGTCCCCAGATTTGGCGAGCTGGTCCAGAACCTGGCAAGAGAATGTTCAAGCTAGTAGTGCCGCCCCGCGCGTCTCCGAATGTCCGAAAGCCATAGATGGGAGGGACGAGGGGTTGCTCGGGCCGGAAAAGGGGCACACTGTTTCTCCTGTGGAGACAGGGTATAGAGCTTTTACATCTCAAGAGCCTGCGCGCGGCCAGTTCTTCATGCTGGCGGCAGCAGGTGGGACCTCCGATCCTTGAAAAGAACTCAGAACAAAAGGAACGGGCTGCGGGCGACAGCCCACCGTCAGGCTTGCTTTTTGCAATTTAGAAAAATGTTGGCATTAGGATGCCAGCGTGCAGCCTTGTGCAACGCCAAAAGCTTGGGGGATCGTCAGATCTGATGGCTAAGTGACTAAGGTGCCACACCGCCGTATCTGAATCTCAAAGCAGCATGCATACTGTGCAGGAATGAATGTTATTCAATCTCGCATGTTTTTGTCAAGGCTTGATCTCGTTCTTCGCTGGTGGAAGCACGAACATCTCAGCCTAGGCCCCATGGAGCTTATCCTTCTTGGAGGGAGCTGTCGCAGGTTGCGACTTGAGCAGCTTCGATTGCACTGGGCTCTGACCAAGGAACCTGAGCAGGAAGATCACTCCAGCATGTTTGCGATTGTGATTGCAGGATCTTGCAAAGAAACTACAAGAAGAGGCATGCCTAAAAAGCCTGGTGGCTGCACTCGGCCGCTTCCTAGATCATAGATGCCGCCCTGGATCTCCAATTCGCCGCTCCTCACCTGGTATCGTGAAAGAGAGATGCGACGGCAAGGCTTCAAAACAGCACGACCGCACCCGCCTTCTGTCGAATTGGCTCGCTGTGCCTTGGATTCATATGCTGACATCTATAGCTACTACAGGGCATTACCCACTTGGCCGCGTCACTGCAGAAGGAAGTTCATGGTATGGAAGACATTCAACTTCACCGCATGCGCGGCAATCTCATCCTCGGTGGCCTGAGCAGGGAAATTCGGGCAGGCTGTACATGTCGCTCAGAACGACGCTTCTGGAAGCCGTCCCGGCACCTTTCGTCCCAGCTCGGAAGCTGCGCTCTCGGCCACGGAGCTGAGGCCAAGGAGCAGCCTGTCCAACGCTTGGCCGTCCTGGGGAAGCGCACCCTCCCTTCCCTGCAGCTACATCCGCCAACACGAAAGAAAAAGTGTCCTTGGCCGGGTTGGACTTCTTCAATGCAAGGTACGCCTTGGTGGCACCCTTGATCGCACCGCAGGCCGTGTGCCCGAGCACGAAGATCAGTCGGGTGTTCAGTGCGCCAGTGCAGAATTCCAGGCTGCCAAGCACGCTGCCCTCGGCATGTGTGCAGGTGTTCCCAGCGTTGCGCAGCACAAAGAGGTCCCCAGGAAGCGCATCAAAGACGGTCTCCAGGGGCACGCGCGAATCTGCACAGCCAACAAGAGCAGTGTGGGGAGCCTGTCCAACAGTAGCCAAAGCCTCGCGCATGCTCTGATGGACCTTGCCAGAAATCGGGGCACCAGTAGCGAAGCGCTCGTTACCATCCTTCAGCATCACCATTGCTTCCTGCGGCAGCACTGCACCACTTCGGGAGGTCCGGACGTTGCCGCTGGCGAGGGATGGTGGCAAAGCGCGCTTGGAGGACAAGAGCTCTGCTTGCCGAGGCGAGCGTCCAAGGAATTCCACACGGCCAGTCTCCAGGTGATAGATGCCACCCTGGATGTCAAGGTCTCCCTTGCGCACTGCCTCGCGCAATGGCTCAGAGAACTTCAAGAGGAAGTTTATGGAGTGGAAGACGTTCACCTTCACAGCGTGAGCGATGAGCTTGGCCTCCTCGGCCCCTGGACCAAGGTCCTCAGTCGCCTGCTGTGCAACCGAGGCCAGACCCTGCAGCAGGCCCTCAAGGGCCGTACCTGGCGCTTTGGATATGCCTCCGGACTTGTAGCTCTGGGTGGCCCCAGCCACCGCGCCACACTGCGTGTGCCCGAGCACCAAGACCAGTTGAGTACCCAGCTTGCCAGTGCAAAACTCCAGGCTACCGACGATGCTGCCTTCCGCCTTGGTGACACACACGTCATCTCAAACTTTGGCTAGCCAAAGTTTTGCCTTTTGCCTGCAAGCCCGTTTCCCTTGAACGACCAGAATGGAGCAAGCGGCGGTAAGCATTCTGCAGTATACTGTCTACTATACAGGGACACGCACATGAGCGTGATGCATTGCGGACGAATGCACACTCTTTCGGCAAAACAACTGCTGGAACCTCAAGACAAAACCCCTGCGCCAAAACATCACTCAGCAATGCGTAGCTCCAAGCTGCGTGAGTGCAGGTGTTTCCTGCATTGCGGAGCACGAAAAGGTCTCCAGGCATAGCGTCGAAGACGGTGTCGACAGGCACCCGTGAGTCTGCACAGCCGACAATGGCACTGTGCGGTGCCTGGCCACACTTGACCAACGCCCGACGCATGTCCCTGGAGGTGGTCGCTGCTGTGGGTGCGCCTGCTGCGAAGCGCTCGTTGCCCTCCTTGAGCAGCTTCAAAGCGTCCCTCGACCTGATGGCCACATCAGCCCCTGTACGAACGCCGTGCACGCCATGATCAGGCTCCGGGCAGTTCGCCATGGAAGGAGGAATGGGCAGGCTGGAGTCCAGCAACTCAGTCTGTCGTGGGCTCTTGCCCATGAATTCCACATTGCCTGTCTCCAGGTGGTAGATGCCTCCGTGGATCTCAATCTGCCCGCTACGGACACCCTCACGAATGGACTCGCTGAACTTGAGCAGGAAATCAATGGTGTGGAAGACGTTTACCTTCACAGCGTGGGCTGCAACGGCATCTGCCTCCGCATCAGGGCCCATTTCCTCCTGGGCCTGCTGGGCAACTGCGCCAAGGTCCTGCAACAGTCCTTCCAATGCAGAACCGAATTTCTTAGGAGAAGCCTGGCCATCCAGAAAGGTCTTGGTGGCCCCATACACAGCGCCGCACTTCGTGTGGCCAAGGACCAGCACCAAGCGGCTGCCCAGTTTGCCAGTGCAGAACTCCAGGCTCCCCACCATGCTGCCTTCCGCCTCGGGCTGACATACTGACGCGGGTGCAAGCACCATCTGAGCAAACTTGGACCTTCAAAACCAGCTGAGCAGCATGAGTGCAAGTGTTACCTGCATTGCGGAGCACGAAGATGTCACCTCCCAGGCTACTCAAACATGATACATGATGATACATGACCTGCTGGAATCTGCCAGACGAAGCAGGACAAAGCACGGAGCCTGGCATTGTGTCAAAGATCGTCTCCAGGGGAGCACGCGAGTCAGCGCAACCGATGATGGCCGTATGCGGAGCCTGGCCGAGCTCGACCAGCTCCTGTCGCACCACAGCATTGGTGCGGTTGGCAAGCGGCTGTCCCTGCACGAAGCGGCGGTTGCCGTCCTGCAAGACACTCACACATTCCTCACAAGCTGCGTAGCATGCGGAGCACTGTTCTTCAAGGCTCCTTGAGAAGGTTGAGGGCTTCATTGGGTCCCATTGGTGGATCTGCGGCGGTGCGGACGGGCCTCACATCTGGCCGGCTGCACATGGTCAAGGCCTCCGACAGCCGCGCGAACACCGACATGGCTAATAACCTTGCAGGCAGCTTCGCAAGAGAGAGAGAGAGAGAGAGAGATCTTCCGCATGAACTGCTCTGGTGTTTTCTGAAGCCGAGTAACTTCTGAGACAATCTCGGGGTGGGGCGCTGAAGATCAAGGCTTGAAGCATGCAAGGCAGAGGCAGATGCACCAAGCTCAAATGTACGTTTGAGAAAGTATCAAATCTTGTGTGAAAACCTCTGAGGATTACTGCAACTGGAGCATGCTTGCAGGGCTAGGAAAACTCTGCAACTGCAACAATATCTACCAATGCTGACTGCAACACAAGGGCCGCAATTGCGATTTCACCTGAACCCCGGAATTAATACCTCAGGCTTGCGGTCAGCGTGATAAGTTTGACTTGCCGAAATGGTGCTGTAACCTAGTAGAAGCAAAATGCACTGATGGCTGAGAAAAACGCTTCAAAGACTTGGTTGACTCCCCTGCTTGCGATCATTGCCAATGTGGGGCCTGCTGATGGATCGAAGCTCATATAACGAAAACAGCCCAAGGGGGCATTACACCTAGTACCTTGCTTCTTGGGCAATAAAGGATAAACCGAGCAATCATTTCAAACAAGTGGTGTCTTGTCTCATGCTTCTGGGTTTCCACATAATCGCCTTGTTAAGGAATGGGAGGTTCATGAAAAAAAGACAGAGTCAATAGCACTTGTTAAACACTGGGCCTTTAAGATTTTGAAGGGGCCCTGAATTCCCACAGTCCTCACACATTTCAGGCACTGCGAGGCCTCTATTGCGAGTTTCTGTGCTCCTGGGCCCACTGAGCCGCCGCGGAACTTGAGAAGAGTCCTCAGGCAAGCACTGAGCGTACTAAGCGTTTGATGTTGCTGATAGGACCTGGCTCTAAGGATGTGGTGCAGTCCCTACCTTCCTTGCTGTCTCGACGGCACAAGGCTTCCAGCTGAGCCCTCCTTGTCTGGGGGCCATACTTGCTCACTGCTGGCATGATGGCCTTCTGCACTTTTGGCGCCCCTCCGGCCGTTTTCCATAGGCCTCTCGCATCAGCAACAGGTACCCATAGCCAACAGCTCCCCAGACTGGCAACTTCAAGCGCAAAGCACCGAAAAGCTAACACGGCATTCGCGTCAAAGAAACCTAGCGTCAGTGATTCCTGGCGCTTGGCCAATGATAGCAATAAACGGGGGCGCACCGTTTGCAACTCGCTTGACGCTTGCATCAGCATCGTACCTGCGCTTCTCCGTCTTGCCACGACATACGTGATCCGAAGTCAAGAGCGCTTGCACAGTGAAAGGAAACTGCCATCTTTCTTTTACGAAAGGGCAGCTCAGTAGGATTGTACAAACCTACTCCTGCCACTGGTACAATGCTGGTTACACGCATCAGCGCGGACCTGGCGAGGAAAACCAGCACCAGCACTCTTTCGCGGGTGGCTTTGTTGGAGCAGTCCTAGTGCTGTCAAACGCTTCGAGCACCAAGTGCAACCTTCCACCGTTACTATTGGCGCATGGGAAAAATGGCAAGCACCTAGGAGCACAGCCTACTAGGTCAAGTTGGCAAGTGCTCGGATTGATTGGGCCGCCGGTCCTACATTTACACTGACAATGATACGTTACTCAGTCTGGTTTCTGTAGCCTGGCATCGTGCTTGCCAGCATGTGCTTGGTCCTCCGTAGTGAGCAGATCCTGGCCAAACTTCTTGTGCTCAAGGATCTTCTCAGCAACCTGGCCGTGTTGGACAATGCGTTTGACTCCAAGCTGAACACATGAGTGTGAAAGGTGGGAGAGTAGCTAGCTTGTCTAAGCCCCAAAAGCTTGAGCTGTAGAGGCGTTGCCTTGCCCAGCAGCACCACGTTTTTCTCTCGGACAACGGCATTCCGGCTGGCCTCCTGCACGCGTGACAGACCTGAAGTAGTGATGCTCTCTTAGCGCTGTCGAGCCTGATGCAACATGAGCTCATTCTGGACACCCCGCCCTGGCACAGCTCCTCTGGTGAGTCATGCTGCAGAGTCCGGCAGTAAGTGCCCTCGAACCCATCCAGCAAGCGGTCCGGACCTGGTAGCAGCTCACACGTCTTACTACGCAACGCATGTCATTCTTCAATGCTGCGCTAGGTATCCTCATGCACAAGCTCCTCTATCATGCAAGGAGGCTGAGAAGCTGTGATTTTGCATGCTGATTCTTGCAAGCCATTAGAAAAACTTCATCCCCCACCTGCGACCCTCCAAATGCGTACACCATGGAAAGGTATGGAAAGAGATGGAAAGAGAATTCAGTGACTCAGCTCATGGCAGAGGTCGCCGAAGCGTTGAACCAGTGCCAACGCGGCGCGGTGCCCAGGATCCTGCACTTAAAGAAGCACAGAGTCGTGGGGTACTTTTCGTTTATTGACAAAGTGCACGAACCTAACCACACCCTCTCGCGCCATCACACTGCAACGCCTCGAGCTCATGCACATGTCCGGCAGTGGTGCGAGACTGTAATCATGAGATGATGGTGGGACTGCTCCGTGCTCATGCTATGCACTTTACTTGGAGTGGAAGTTGAGGTTGTAATACAAGGGCACAATTCAAGGACGTTGGCTAGCGCATGCTCTACTGGCTGCCCAGAGCATGGAGACAAATGAGAATTACCCGTGGATCCTTCAGCTGGCTTCTTGCCGGGTTAAGAGTGCGAGCTCTTTGCACATGCTGCTCCCGACAACTGCCCAAGGACTCATCTTCTCTGGGTGAGAAGCAAACTACGCAGCATTCTCTCTGCTACCTGGAGCAACAAAGCTGCAGGTTCTCAGGCCTTGGGAAATCTTGCCAGGGCAGCAGCTGCCGCATTCTGGACTGAAAAATCTTGGTCATACCGCAACAACAAGAGTGCCTGCAGTGCCTCTGAGTTGCGGTGATGACAGAGCTCTGGGAGCGTTCTGGCAGCCTTTGCTCGCACGTATCCGCTGGCGTCCGTACAACACCTCATTACAGCTTCAAGTACCTCCTCGTCGTCTTTCCTCGCCTCAGCAGCCAACACGTGCAGCGCAGCTAGACGCTGGGCGTAGTCGCTGTGCTCCAGGCATCTCAATGGCTTCTGCATCGACACGACCAGTGTGACATGACAGGGGTTCTCGAACTCTGGCAGCTCTTCGGAATCTTCAAGGGGCCTACTGTCCACCATAAGCATCTGAAGGTCCACCCGGATTTTCCACTGCTTCTCTATCCGCTCCTTGATCTGCGAGATGCACGGATTGCGATTGCCCATGTCAAGCACAAGCTGCTGGCCACTGAGGCGCTCAACACAAACTGTAAAGGCAGGCTGTCTCCGCAAATTCTTAGAATACTCCGCGGACATACAGAGGTTGTTTAATCTTGGGAGTGCTCTTGTGGCCGGCGCAGTCGACAGGCCTTTTCGAACATGAGCCAAAGCGTGCAGCAAATCTTCCACACGTCCCCAGCCTTCAGCACAGAAGCGCAGGTTTCTTTCTGTCTGGCTCCATGTCTCCGATTTCAGTGATGAGCTTGTCACCCGAGCCGCTGATAGAATTTCAGTAACTTTCTCCTGAATCAAACCCTTCCTGCTGTCTGGTAACCCACGCATCCGCTCCGCAAAGAGACTCTCACAAACCATTCTTGAGAACTCGAGGGCATCCATGGGATCTGCGGCTGTATAAACTGCAAAGCTACACCAAGAACTGACTGACTTCAAGCCCACATCTGACATCCGGGAATAGATCCGTTGACATGCAAGTAGCATTGCACCTTGGTCTCCTCAAAAGATGTCCTAATTCTGCCTCCGACCCTCTTAACCATTCTTAACATGACCCTGAAACTCTTCAAGGCCCCTACCCACAAGCCATCAACCTTCCCGCAAGTGAGTTGTTACTCTGCTGAGGCTGTAACCAAGAGGGCAAATCGAATGTCATGCCACTTGACGAAATTATTGTCAAGATGCCGACTTCGGAGCTGCCAGCCCCATAATTCCTACTAGCTGCTAGTAACAAGCTCCAAGTACCAGTACTGTTAACGCAATGAAGGCCATTTGCAGTGACAGATTTATTGGCTCATACTCCGCAACTGTCACAAAATCTGCTGCGACAGCAGCACTTTTAATCTAATTGGAGCTACGTTGCCCGAATGGCACAACAGTACCAGTCGGTGAACAAGATGCGCTTCCTCGTTCTGATCCTTGTCGCCTGGCAGCGAAGTGTGGGCCGGAAATCTGACGTGTCAAGCACGCTCCCCCTTGCTGCTTTGCGCAAATGCTCTAGGCTCAAGGTTTACACTCTCACCTCAGCATGGCTGCCTGCGCGTAACAACAAGCAACGTTCAGGCTGCGTGCCTGTAATTCCCATTAGCATAGGTGGAAACAGCTGCTCAATGTACGGGGCGAAATCCATCTTCATGGCCTTAGAACATGAACCATGAATCAGCGTCAGCATTGCTAGCATTGCTCCCTGTCACTTAGGATGTTTCTACTTGCTTGCTAACACGAAAGCAGGAACTCTATCAGCTTAAACCACAAGCGTTTCTGCACAAAATCACTGGTGTAATGATGCGTAATACGAATCACTCCTTCTCAGCACCTGAAGCTCGAAGCCGCGGACCTACACCCCATACCCGAAATCTGCAGGCGGAAAAGAAGGGGCTTCGGAGCTTTTTTCAGTGTGTACTGGCGCCGTGATTCTTGCTGGTCCTGTAAGTGTTTGTGTGCTGGCTGTCTCCCAGCACGGTTTCTCTGACTTTTGCGTTCATGCTGCTTGCATCAGTACTGAGAACTTTCTGAGCACGAGGACAACTTCTCTGAACTCCCAGGCCCTGGACCTGCGGCATGGTGTCCATGAGCTCTAAGAAGCCACGCCTGTGCAAATCTTACGAAACCAAAGGCGGAAGGAAAAAGAATGACTGCATCAGTGCCGCTGGCGGTTAACGCCTTCGCTGCAACAATCATGTTGTGGCAGTTGGAGCGCTCATTGATTCATGACCATAACGGATTTATGTTGATGTCAAGTTGTGCCACATGCTCTGGCGCGCGAGAAGAACCCAAGAGAAGCTTCTAGGCTCGAGCTGCTTCAGGCACGTCTGCATCCAAGTTAGATTCTTACGTTCCTGGCTCTGTTTGAGGTGCTAGCTAGACTTCTGCACTATTGAGAAAAAGAGTGCCTCAACCCCATGAAAGTTTCGCATATGTTTGTCCGTTAATGGGCCAGCATCCCTTGGGGATGACAGTCTGGCAAATGCGCCTAGATCTGAGCAATGTGGCAATCCAACATTGCAACAGCATGCTACAGGAGTCCTTGGAACTACATAAGGGTTCTGGTAGCTGGTAGCTAACTACTGCAATTTTTCGTGATGTACTTCCAGGACCCCGAGACTTCACAGCCTAGCCTGCGCTTGGCTGTGTGAATAAGTAGTCTAAGCACGGGAGAACTGGTGGGAGGCGACGGGTCTAACCGGCCGAAGGACTTCAAGCGCCAGGCATTTAAAATAGGAAACGATGTGATCCAAGCTGTCCGTTCCACTACCTCTGGCTGCCCCGTCTGAAAAACTGTCCCAGACACGCTGAGCAGGCTGTGGCGAGCTCTACGTGCTGCCAATCCTGTCGAGCAATCCCTCAAGCCAGGCAATTGTCAAGTGTCGAGTCATGCCTGCAACCTGCATCAGAGCCTCAAACGTCTCACCTCAAGCTTGAAGCAATGCAACTGGTATTGGAAGAGCTGCCACGGGTGAGCCGAAGCCCTCAGAGGTTTCTGCGACACGCGTTGAGCCTGACCTGGTACAGAACAGCCATCAAGGTCTTCAAAACGGCTTTGGATTGTTTTTAAGGCCTGTCAAACTACTTGGTCCACTTTGGTGGAGATCTCATGTTCAGAGCTCCCGGCCTCGTGCTGGAAGAGGGCACTACTGATCTTGGCGTGGACGGCAAGGAGGCTATGGGTGTGCCAGGGCCGAAGGAGGAGTTGGTTCGCCAGCCATTGGAGTCAGTCTCCAGGTTGGGCTTAGGGATCTTCAGCCGGTCATAGCTAGGGGTAAAGCTTGGCATTGATTCGAAGGATGCCCGGTTCACGGAGGCCAAGGTTGTGAAGCTGCCGCCGGAGCAGGGGGAGACTGGGAGGATGGGAGTCTGGGGATGGTTCCAAGATGGCGTCACGGACAGGAAGCTTGGCTCGAGATTGCCAGACAAACCTGGAAAGCCTTCAGCTTCATGAAGGGCAATGGGAATCTCGCTTGCCGATTTGCGGATCTCCTTCCTCCTGACCTGCGGCTTCTGTGGCTTCTGTTCTTCTTGTGCCTGATACACTGGAGGTCGACCAAAGTTCGGCTGAAACTGGGCCAGCAATTGCTCTGCATCCGGGATGGGCATGGGCTTGCTGGGTTTCTGTGATTTTCGGCGCTCGGCTCGAGTCCTGGGGGGTTCCCCATGGGTGAAAGCGCATAGCACTGCCCGCTGGCAACGTCGATCACTGCAAGGGTTGGCCTCTGTACGAAAAAACAAAAAGCTACGTCTATTTTTTTACACAAATCTTTGTAATCATTGTTATCACTTTGCAGAGGCTCCCTTCAGGAGTGTGTGGTCACTTCAAGAAGTGCTTGCCTTGTAGAACCTGGGATGGTAGAGTTGCTCCTTGGCACCGTGGGCCAGGGGGCATGCGAAGCCCAGGTGACAGCGTGTCAGATAGTCTGTGTCCGCCGCATTCCTGAAAAATCTGAGGTTGACTGGTTGAGGGGGCAAGATGACAGGAATAGGCAAAAAGGACACTAAACAGGTAAGCAAAAGCTTTGAGGCCATGCCACGGTATCCCGCGGTTATAATGCAAAAGACAACAGCATTGGCTAAACGCACCAATGAATCTGAACTATTAGAAAAGGCTCTGTTTCGTACTCATCGCCCAGCGTGGGCAAGGCAGCGATGAATACCCGAGCACGGGCACGCGGCGGAAATCCCGGTAGGTATGGGCATAGACGCAGTTCTCCCAATTGTGTGGACCACCAAGTGGGCACCACCTTGCTTGTCAGGCATACGACACTCATACAAGAAGTCAGGCTAAAATGTTAAACGCAGTCCCATGCTTTTCCGCACTGTTCCCAAAGCCGAGCCCAGCACTGCGTTTTGAAGCGAAGGGCCATAAAGTCTTCTGTGGGATTGTTCTCCTCCTCTTGAGAGAAATTGGGCGCAAGCAATTCCTCACGGCAGTGTGCAAAGGCGCAGAACTTCCCCCGGGGACAGTTACGCTGTTGATGGCAAAATCGCTTCTTGTAGAGGTCAGGATGGTACAGGAGCTCAGTATTGCTGTGACACTGCCCACACTGATCGCCGTAAGGGCAGCTCCCCTCATCGTCAAACTGTAGCTCGCATGGCACGCTCGCATAGGCCAGGGACTGAGCATCGGTAAACACTGGCCGCCTCCTCTCACGCTCACCGTGGTACCATGGACAAGATCGGTGGTCATGCCTCCCCTCCACGTTGCAAGGCTGCGTTTTGAATAGTCGGATCATCCATACTGGGCTTGGGGTGTCCTGCTCCTGTTTGGCCGGGTAGGGAGAGGCATCGAAGCCCTCCCGCAAATAGGGTGCCGCCAAGCTTTGCAGCGGCTGGGGCAATGTGATGTCCATGGCCTTGCCCCCCCCGTGTACTACCGGTTCTAACCCTCCTGGAGCCACTCGCAGAAAAGAAGACTTGCTGATGTAACAAAGAAAGTGCATATCCAAGGTCTGCTTGCGCCTCCCGCAAAAAAAAAGTCTCTCCAATAAGCAGGATGCATCTTGAGCCTCACTTGCCACTTCGCGTCAGCAGCGCCAGCTTGGAGCTCTCCGATGTAGGTTGCTGCAAGGTCCTCTCGTCAGCCAAGCTGGTACCAAATGATTCTGCACCACTCCAATTCCCAGCCTACACACTGCATTCGGAGCCAGAACCCAAACAAACTTGAGAGTGAAAAGCATCCGTAGGGTCGGCAGTCTTGAAGCCGTGCATTTGAAGTCAGGGGAGTTGCGTTCCAGCAGGCCTCGAAAGCCGTGATCCCTTCGAAGTTCATTCAAGCTATCATGAGCTGGGTCGTCACTTAGGTATGTGGTGGACCTTTGCATTGACACACAAGGGCACGCCACTTCCCTCAACCGCAACCAAAAAAAACGCAGCAGGCCTCGCCTTGTCCATCTTTGTTAGAGTCTCGGCCAGGGCCAGCGCAGCTCCCATCCTTACTCGAGACTCAACTGAGGGCGAGGAGGTAAGGCAGTTCTTGTCAGTAAGTCATGCGGCTTCAGCGTTGCACACATCCAGAACTGACAAGAGCACCCCTTTTTTCTTGCATCCTGCAACCGCCCAGGCCTCCCCGGAGCTTCATGCATACGGTGTCTGCAGGCTCTGGGTTCCTAACTTGTGTGCCTTTAGTGCGTGTCTGGCCCAAGATGGAGCTGCTCTTCACATCTCTTGAACCCAGAAATTCTCTCAAGAGCCAGTTGGGTCTTCTCCGCTGCCCCTTTCGTGAGCGCTGGCGCTCCAGCCAGCCATTCCACTGCGCGTGTGCACGGTCTAGGCGCGGGAAGTCTACTCGGCCTTCTTCGCAGCCTCAGCCTCGTTGCCAGCCATCTGCTGCCGGATGAGCCTTGACATGGTCTTAGACAAATTTACCAGATATCTGGCTATGCACGTCCGTGAACCGCAACGGAACTCCTTTGTCCCGTGAACCGCAACGGAACTTCTTTGTCCACTGCTTGCATAGGAAGGCGTTAAAGACGCATGATACATGTTGATGACGAGAAGCTCTTCAGGGGTCTGGTGCTCCGTCATGTACTTCATGGCAACTGCACCCAGGGTCAGTTGAATGAACCTGGAAGCTTGGCGGACAGAGCTTCTGGTCCAAAACTTCTGGCTTGTCAAGATCACAGGCCCACCTTTGCATTTGCTACGTTTGGTTCGCTACCTGTAGCTGGCACTCTTGCAAGTCCATGTCCTGTCCAAGGGGCTTGCTGATGAACACTGTGGCCTGATCACGCAACAGTAGTCGTGCAAGAAGTGCTTGATCAATGTGGCTGCTAAGTAAGGTTTTTCAGTCGGAAAGTAGGCTGCAGAAACAGCATTGCAGCAAGATGAAGCCGAAGCACAAGGATCTTGAACTCATCCATGCCAGCGAGCACGCCGGCGATCACAATGACGGCTGTGGGAATAGGCACGGGGACCACCTGATTGGCGTAGACACGCTGCAGATTTGACGTTACAGGGACTAGGATGACTAGAAGATTGGCCGCAGAGTTGTAGCTGGCGCCTGCATACCAACCAGACCGAGGACTCCCCAATCTTTGGCCCATTCGCGTGCCTGTCCAACATACTCTTGTTTTCCAAAACAAAACATCAGAATGATCCTCGCTACCATCGCATCAGCTGAAGCAGTTGCGATCAGATGACATCAGTGAGAAATGCTCCTTGAAGACTGCTGAAGGTTCTGGGGTATGTTCAACAGTAGGAACAGAATGGTGCCAGGGCCGGGGAGGCAATGATAGACCTACAAGTAAGAACATGAGCACAAAACCTTCGCCAGCCACTCTGAGTCTTCCACGCCAGCCTCCGAGCAAGCTTCGCCAGACAGAAGATGCTCTACCGTGCACGTGTACAGCAGACAAATGCAATGACCACATGAAGGCTGAATTACAGAGGTTCCTTTACTTGCCTTGACAATGTCTAGGTAGTTGCTTCATGCCGTCACCTCACCCAGTTCCAAGATGTACTTACACAGCAGAAAATCAGAGCGCAGAAACGATCAAGCCATGGTGCAACGAAGTAGAGTCAAGATATGAACTACAGAAGTCAGACATACATAGAACAGTCAACATCACGTGAGGTCAGATAGGGTCCTCGTCAGCACCAGTGCCAACACCACCCCCGCCGCCGCCGCCACCAGCATCACCACCGCCGCCGCCAGTGCCCTCAGCTAAGCCACTCCGCCACAGCCACCGCTGCCGCCGCTGCCGCCGCCACCACCCGTCACCCCTCCGACCACAACGCGTGCAGGAGATGTATATACAATTATCTGGCAACTTCGCTCTTGGATATACCTCTCTTGATTCCTCCTATCATTAGACGTAGAGCGAAACAGAGAATAAGTTTCTCTTCATGAATAAGATTTGGAATCCTACCAGTTATGAATGCTCGGAACTTGTGCTTCTGCTCCACAGACTCAACGCAATGCCTTCGCCAACAGTGCTCTTTGGCCTTCTGACTTCCTTGCGAATCTTCAGATTTAACTTGGGCATTGCTTCGGAAATGACTGTATAAGGCTGCTCTGACGTTTCTTGTGTCTGTGCTCTTTAGCGAGGCTCCTTACGTCGTCTCCGGATTTCAGCTCATCATCATTCCAGACTGCTGACTGGGTGCACAACATCCTAAGCGATTGAACTCCGAGCATCATTATCTGCACATAGAAGTAGCCAGCCAGCAGAGACCCTGTGCTCAGCATCAGCGGGGCAATGAAGAAGGTGATGCGCCGCGACAAGACCTTGATATGCCGAATTGGAAGGAACCAACTGCCCAGCATCAATACCCATACTTTCCTGGCATATTCATATGCACCTGCGTTGCATACATTGATTCATTCCAACTCTACGGTAGCTTTGCTGCAATACCCGGCTTCAACAACCAGTAGCCCGCATCCGAGCCCAGTAGCCTAGCCTTAAGCTTCAGCTCTAAACTCAGAATCTGCTGAAAGTTGGCTACTGCAGGAACGACGAGCCAACGGCAAACAGTTCCCCGCCGAAAAGGCCCGAGCTTGCAATCTAGTGAATTTGGAAGCAAGATCTGTGAGAACTCTGCTCTGCACAAGCTTCCCTGGTCGGAAAACGACTTTCCTATAGTTACTACGATGATCTACGATGCTGCTCTCACCGCCAAGTTGCAATGATGTTGAACAATGCCATCCTTGGCGGCGAACCATAAAAGCACATGAGCGTAACCACTATAGATAGGCGTAGTGCATCAGGATAACGTTGCACAACTGCCCACAAGCTGCTACTGGTAGGATCTGCAGGAGTTCAGTGTTCGGCCTTGCTGAAGCTTGCTACTTCCTTTGGGCTCGAGTAGTGAGGTAATTGTTTTTTTCACTGCCAGCGGGTACAGCAGGGTAAAGTTTGCTACGGACGGCTTGGAACAAAGGCGGGGAATCTACCTCTCGAGCTCTGAGCTCCGGCTTGCCCAGGTTGACTGCAATTGCTCTGCCATCAAGCGTCTGTACCATGCCAACAGACCAGGTAAGCACTCCGCCAGTGATGGAATTCAGGGTGCAAACCTCAAGCGCACTCACCACAAAGGGCTCCATTTACCGTAATGACATTCGAAGAATGCCTGGATGCAGCCAGTGACACAAGTGACAGAACTGGCCGCACTTCCATTTTCTTCTCTTTCGCTTCAAACATCAACATACAGCGGGAGGGTCTCAAAAATGCCGGCTTCTTCTACGCTTGCCCTACTACATCAGGTCTTGTGCAGGGGCCATGGTTTTGAGATCTCCCGAAGGCACGGTGGCCAATTCCTGGTTGAGCTTAGTGCGCAACTCGACGAGGCAAACATCTTCTTCTTGACATTTCTATGTACACAACTTCAAGTTCCCGACTGGCGAGTGGCTGCTTTGCAAAGCACTGACGGCCTTCTGAGAAACTATGGCCTCCTTGGGAGGTCAAAAGCCAAATTGCACCGATTGCCCTTTCTGCGGCTTCTGCAAAAGCAGCTCCACTTGTCACTTGCCTGCAAAAAGCATTTCAGGAGACTCTATGATCATCGCCGGCACGCGGAGACTGTTGCACTTTTGGGCTCTGCAACCACGAAGAGGCTTCTGAGCCCGTGTCCTCAGCGCACGTGCTCATGCTATCTGGTGTGGGCGTCGTCAGCGTGGACGTTGTGTCGGATGCCGACGGGCTGCCCACTCCCCTGAACTTCTTGCAGGAAGTGGACTCTGTATCCTCATCCAGTGGCCTCTTTGTGCGGTAGTCTCTTGGGACGGGAATAACCACTGGCGGCTTTGCCCGCACAACAGGCTGTCCCTGTTCTTGCTCCTCCTCCTCACTTTGGCAAGGCTCCAGCTCCACCTCCGCAGACACCCCCAAAGCTTTGAGGTACCGCCGCAGAGCAGAGAGCTCCTGATCTGTCAAGCGCAGCTCTCCCCAATGACAGCCGGTCAGGTGAACCTGCTCGATTTGGAACTCAGCTCGCGGCATTGCGGCTGCAACAGAAATGTGTGAAATGTCGGAAGCTGATTCACTCTTAGCTTCTACCTTGGCGATTTGAGCCCTCAGGGGTTCAGTTGAAGACATGATGGGACATGTGCTTTGAATCTTTGCACATGTGAACGGCAGACGGCACACGCACAGAAGGCCAATCACTCCAGCGGCTGGGGCAGCTGCTGCCAGCAGCACTAGTGGCAGCCACCAGCTGTCTCCTTGCCTCAGGTCTGCAAAGCTGACATCAACTAGCGCCGAGGCCTAGATGCAAAAAGAAGGCCTTGATGCGACCAGCAGCCAGTCCAGGCAACGCTCCTTGATGGAAACCATGGCGTCAAGGCGAGAAACTGTATAGGCTGAATGAGGGGTCTGCGGGGGTTGAACCTCCGATGTTTTTGGATCGTTTGGGGGAGCAGCTTTGAAAGCTAGAGCGAGTAATTTGTCCCTTTGTGTCCCGTTGCAGCCCCCAATCCACAAAATGCAGCTTCCCTGAGCTCACTGGCAGGTTTCTAAAGGCAAGGCTGTCGTTTGCTCTTCTTTGGACAGGTGTGCATGGGACAGACTCACAGAACTGGTTTGAACAAGGACAGCCGAGCACGGCAAGCCAACCGTTTTGCGACATTGATTTTCACATCGCCAGACATCCTCCCACAGATTTATGAGATGTAGAAAGTCTTGAGCCTCACATCCTAAGACCTGCTTAGTTCGTTGCAACACAGATTCTCATTCAAAGCTATGCGCACACGTAATGATCAGCTTCATTTCGCTCTACTCTGCACTCATACGTAAAAGGCAAAAAAAAAGACTGCATGAGACTGGAATCAAAGCATGTGGCAAACTTCCTCTCAGAGGCTCACACTGCCAGTTTTACTTTGAAAAATGTGCCTTCGTCAAGGAGCTTTACATTTGAATTCTCTTACGTGGTGCTTCTTTCGCCCAGGCAGGTTTAATGCTGTTGGGCAGGGCATGGCACGGTGTCATGCTGCCAGGGACTACCTCAACAACTAGCTAGCTGTCATCCTTTGTGCAGCTGGACAAGTGAAAACAGCCACGACCAAAGACCGTCAACTGCCTGAATGGAAGCGCACAGCCATCAAAACGAAACCACGGCTGAACCCAAGACTGAGCGCCGGTCTGTTCGCCCTGCTCACCTGGTGCACCACGGGCATTCACGGGGCTGCCAGCCCTGTGAGTATTGCAGGCATAGCTACTTTTAATTTGCATACCAGGTGTTTTCAATTTCCTTTGTCAGTCGGATTTTCTTCAGAGCTACGAGCCAAGTTTTTACGCATCTTTTGGCTTTATTTTCCATTTTTTTTGGTTTTGGTGATTGGAAAGGCTCTCAAGGCATGCTGTCCTCATTGTTTGGAGGAGCTTCCGGCTTTTTTGCGTATTTTTTGGTCTTGGTGCTTGGAAAGGTTCTTCGGGCATGCTTTCCGCAGAAAGACTGAGATTTCGAGTTCCGGGTCTGGGGGCTCGGAATTGCGGAAACATAATGATTGAATGACATGCTTCCCCGTTGATGTTTTAGAACTTTTAAAGGCAACTCCTGCCAACGCGATAACGGCACGAGGCTCTTACACGAGGTGCGATTGCCATCGAGGAGGGTCGGATCTGTTTCGGTGTCAGCATGCGCGGCTAAAAAACGGGTGGTGTGGGCTGGGAGGGTGCACACCCTGTAATGATTGGATGACATGCTGCCTCCGTGAACTATTGAAACGCACGCTTACAAGCGACCTCCTGCCAACACGGTGACGGGACGAGGCTCTAATGCAAGGTGCCAACTAAACTGCTGGGCTGGCTTGCCATCGAGGAGAGTCGGTCTCCTTTGATGTCAGCTTGCACGGTTCAAACCAAAGTGGGAGGGGAGGGGGGTTGGGAAGGCGCAGCCCCCCCCCATTTGCAAATTTGACAAACACAATGCTTGGATGACGTGCTGTCCGGGTGAACGACAGGAACGATGATGGGGCGAGTCTTTTTTGAGGTCAGCTGGCACTGGCTGGCACGGCTTAAAAACAGCGGATGGCTTGGGGGAGGGCGCAGCTGTGTTTTTTCCTTCATTTATTTCTTGCTGCTGCTTTTTTTTCAGTCTTACTCTCGTTCTTTCTTCCTTCAAACCCCCGAATCCCTACATGTAGAAAAAACTTCATTTAATCACGTGCGGGCTCAGGCCTCCCCGGAGCTTTCCAAACAGCCAGGGCTGAATCTTCTGCTGGGAGTACTGGGGGAGAACCTCGGCAAAGCAACAAGGCACAGGGAGTTCATGTAGAGCTGGCTTGGCGCCTGCCTTGCGAGCTCTTGGCATGCCAAACAATGGCTCTGTAAGATGACGATCAGCTCAGCTTCTAGCATATTATGGAGTGTCAGAGAACCCTTTTTTCATCCGATTAACGTCCACATCCCATCCCCAGGATGCTTCATTGGTCAACACTTGTACCTGCATATTTCTTTGGGACTTTCACCGACAGAACTAGCTCTGACACAACAATCTCCTTCTTGCTTCTTTGCTATTCAGCAATTCCCCATGCAAGCCTTAATGGGAGCCTTCATGGGCGTGCCGAGATTTCATCTAGAAACGCGGTTCCCGACGGGCACCCAAGACGGGACATAACCCCTCGGCAACTATTGGTTGCTGCCTGCTCCATGACGCCAAAGGTCTTCGCAGCTTCGCGCTTGACCTACGCATCCCGAGATGGCAGGTTGCGAGCTGAGCTCTAGCTATGGGAAGTTGAAAACAAGGTTGCACTTATCGGAAGCATTTAGGAAATGAATTCTGAGCAGCTTCTAGGTTTCCGTCAGCAATTTGTATACTGCCGCCATGTCGCGAACAGAAAAAGATTGAAGGGCTGCTCTGACATGAGCTGGGCAACTTGACATATCTTTGGCTAGGCATGGAGATCACGTGCGGCCCCTTTGAATCAGCCGTCTCCGCGACAAGTTGCTATGTGCCAGTCATCATGATGTCATGGCCCGGTGAGGTGGCTGGCTTGCGGAGTACCATGGAGGCGCATAGCATCACTGGCTGCATCAAAAATTACCAGTTGGGGCTTCTTGCGCATTCTTGCAAGTGTTCGTATTTCCAACAGTCAAACATTATCTTTGTTGCCTGCAGGAGCCAGTGAGCCTGAACATTTGCATCGCGCCTCCGCCACAGGATCAAACAAAGCCTGCTCCAACATGGGGGCCTCGATTTCCAATCACAGAGCTGAGGCGTGGTGTCGCCACTGTTGTGACCTAAGAGCCTGGCAACACACTAGCAGATGTCTTCCACAGATACATGCCCCAAGCATACTCGGAAGATTTTTTAGTCGTTGGCATATGCTCCTCCAGCGCAGTCGTGCTGAGAACGTGGCAACCATTGGCAGGTACGGCTTCATGAAGTCTACCTGGGCATGCGGCGTTGCTTCCATGATGCTTTGCTGCAAAGCCGGTTGATCGGCCAAGCAGACAAGCACAATATCAAAGTTTAACTCTACAACAACGCAGATTTGATTGAGCACCAGCTGCTGCCCTCATGCTCAGGGACAAGTTTTGAGGCCTTGGTTGCCATGAGCTTCAGGTTCACCCCTTGCCACTGTCTGTTAGCAACTCCAGAAAGCGACTACCAAGAAGAGCACAAGCACAAGCATGTCACTCAATTTGGGCACCCCTATCTAGCGGTAAGATCCCCCTCTTCTGGGCTATCCAACCCTTGTCAGGGCATCGGCATTCGTCCCAGCGTCCCAGCACTGAGACCGGACAACGCTAGGCATTTTAGTTTAGAGTTGCAGATGGGCGGCAGAGCCCAAGACGGGCGCGTAGGCTTTGACTCTTATGGCAGTTTGTTCGATTCCAAGCCTTGTCTTTGTGCGGGCCATGTCTTCTGGGCTGCCGGCGTTTTGGACCAGCTGCGAAGTGGATCCTGGTGCACGCACCAAAAAGATGGAGGCACTGCATGTGCATTCAGGTTCGCACATAGTTGGTCAGTTGCTCCGAAATTTGCATGTTGTGATACTGTCGTACAGGTACGTACAGGTGAGGTGGTTGTCGGCCTGCTAGGCAACCTTGTACTCTTCTTCTTGTTTCATAAAAAAAGAAGTTAGAACACATCGGCCCTGAAACGGAAGAAGTCTTCTGCCAGAGTCCAGCGGTTCTCTGTGCCACTCTGTGTTTGCAAGGGTCGGCAGAACAAAGCACGCGCATCTCCAATTGAAATTGGGAAGCCTGTTAGCGCTTGCCTGTTGAGAATGTCTTCTTGTTATATTGAGATCCGTGCGCTTCAACCTCAACTGAGGGCCTACAACCATACAAGATCGGACAGAACAAGTCGCAATCTAGAAAGGTCACGGATGACAGCCTGAGTCAGAGAGTCTCAGGAACCGGCCAAAGATCTGAGCAGACCATTTTTTACTCGCCGGCTCTCTTTCCCTGACACGAATGCAACACGTCTGTTTGTAGCTAAGGTGATTCTTTTGGCCTAATTCAGCGCAGATCCTGAGGACGAAATGAAACCTCTGGGTGCTCGTCATCTGGAGTTAGTGCAGCAGCTTTTCCGTTCTGCTTGCTCGGCATCAATTGCAGTTTGCCGGCAAAGTCGCTTCAACCGTGATGCCAAACCGCTACCCCAGAAGATAGCGCGAGCGATGGGATGATGCAGCCGTTTCAGAATGGAAGTTCACAAGGTTGGTAGGCCCGGGCTACTTGCAGGCAGTTGCGCCGGAAACAACTTGGGAGTACAGCGCGCAGATTCTCATCCAGTCACATGTTGCAGTCTGCACTGGAGCAACACTTGTACTTCGTGGGTGGCCCCACTACAAGTATAATCGGCTTGGGTTCTGACAAGAAAGACTCTTGAGAAGCGACCTGATGCGTCAAGGCTCTTGCCTGAGCCCCCGCACAACGATGGGCATCAGCAGGGAGAGTGATGCCTGCTAACCCATCTCAGCCGCAAGCATGCGGGGACGACACGAACATATTTTTCTGGTGAGCTCATGGAAGATGTTGACACCAGTCACAAGCAACATTCCAGGAGCGGATAGTCGGCAGAAAACATCTGCAGCTCAGCCATCGGCGGCATCAATGAGGGACATGAAGGTCTGATTGCCCATGCGCGCTAACACGTCCTGCCATGCTGTGGGATAGAACGTGTCGCGTACTCACTCTCACATGTGATGACTGGCCAGTGCTGCGCATTGATTGCCAGTTGCATGCTGCACTCCATAGCATGTAACGATCAGTGTCATTACACAAGGCATGCCTCATCGATTGATTGAGTCTTGCCTGTGTGCACGCCCCCCACCCCACCCACACACGCTGCTGCCTGCGTGTGCTTCTGATTTGTCGGCTCCGCCAGAGCGGTGACGAGATCCTGCAGTCTCTCTGGGGGAACGCTCTACGCAGTCAATTCTGGACGAACCTCTTTTGTAGGCTTCTGACTTATAGACACAACCCACGCTCTGAAGACCCTCAAGCTTTAAACTTTAAACTTTGACAAACACCCCCAACCCCAAAACCCTCCAAACCCCAACAACCCTGAACCCTGACATTCCGCGACAAAAGACATTCTTGCAGCGTGCAGAACATGCAAACCTATTGGTATGGGTGGCTCATCGTCTTAGGGATGCACTCAGAATTAACATCAGACTATCCTGCTTCCTGGCTCTTTCAAGCATACTTACTTTCTTCAACGTTTTTCATTCAAATTGTTGTCAATTTCTTCGGACTGGCATGAACATAAGCACAGCTCAACCCCGGATGTTAAGCCAGTACATCAGTAAACGTGAAATTCGTAACGGACCTATCCTGAGACAACTTCTTGATCTCAGGACTCGCAACCAGGTTGCCGATCTCGCGCAGCACGGCCTCAGTGTTGTGAATTCTTCGCGCGGGAGACAAGACATCGGGAGCGCAACATCAAAGGCCGAAGCCCCCGTGGCAGTGCGAATTTCGGCTCTGACCTTGGAGAGAGGGATGAATCTGGAGCTTTTGTTTTTGGTCCATTCTGGAAAGCTGACATGAGAGTGGACAGATATTCCAAGCTCAGCCCTCCGGCCTCAAGCGCGGCTTCCGCTAATCGAGACAGAATCTCCGGCAGACACACAGCCAACTGCCTCAGACAATCAGGTTATCATGTTGGCTGACTACAAATGAGGACGGTGCAAGCGAACGTCGGAGGTGTTCAAACTAGTTCTAGTGGTCTGCCGACATGCTTTGAAATCTATAGTCCATGCACAGCTGCCATCGAAACAAAGCTCTAAACTTGGTGGCTCCCTGCTCAAGCAGAACAAGCAAGTCCGAAACGAAAAGATGCCCTTCCTGCGAGATCACGAGATCAGAGTGCCCAGCCCAGGGGTGGCATCCTCAGCGAGCATTGGGGCACAGGAATTCGGGAGCAAACCTTTCAGGAATGCGCATTTCCGGGAGGCAATCTGGGAAGCAAAACCTGGTGAGCTATGTGCTGATTGCGCTTCTGGTCCCTGAGGTCAGCGCGAACATCTGCAGCAGGCATGGCAGCAGGACATCGATGCAACCAGCTTTGGTCTTCCATCGCTTGTCCTGCACTCTTGTGAATTTGCAGTTCATGGGAGTCAAGAGAATTCACGCTTAGTCTGCTGCTCCATTCGTTGACCGCCCAAAACAGCGCACCCAGATTTGGCTTGGAACTCTGCTCGCCTGCATGCCGCGCAGCAGCACTGGCATGACCTGCGGAGGGAGCTGAGAGTTGTCAGACATTAGTGCATGGGCCAGAGCAGGGGCAGGAGAGCCAACTTAGCAGGCAGGCCCACCTCACTTGCAATCCCATGACCCTTCGGCTGGATGTTGGACACGATGGCCACAGCAGCCTCCAAGCACAGGGCTCCCTGGCCCTCTTCGCAAAGAAAATTTAGCCAGGCCCTTCCCCATGTTTTAGCAAACCTGGGCAACGTTGCATTCTTGCCACAGCGGAAGGTCGCCTTTGTGGCTGGAGGGCCCAGCTTGCTGTCAGCGAAGAGGTCTACTAGCCTCATGAGCTGCAGACACACAAGCTAAGAGTCTGTAGTCCTGGGCTCACTCATTCCTGCTGACTGGCCAGGCCGGTGCGGTGGCAAGCTTACATGAAGAATCACACGGTCACCCTGCAGCTTTCTCATTATAACAGGAGTTCTTTGCAGGTCTCAAATTTCCATCCTGGGGGGCAGCAAGATCCCACCTTTTGGGGGGCAGTTTGGGCTGCTTGGGGAGATATGCTTCTTGTGGGTGCTCCCGCCATGCCGACTGCCAAACCCTAGCCAATGAAGCGCATCGACAAAAGCCATATCTTACATGGAACAACACCAAAACGCTCACTGTACCACTACAGGTCCCTGGCCTTTAGGAGAAATGCGGCCTCAGCATCCATCGACGGGCCCGGAAGCTGAGTTTCTCACATCGGCAGCTTCGGCAGCACGAAAGGTGTGGCTTGCGCAAGCTTCTCGAGCGTTGCAAGAGCTTGCGCCTCGGAGAAGCTCCAGCATTGCTGATTAATTGACTGATTGATTGCTCGCCAATGGGTTACAAGAACCCTTACTCGACAAGGCACTAGTGTCTGCAGTGACGATTGCAGGGCAGCCTTCACAGCACGAACAAGCATGTGTCAGGTACCTTGGAGCACCGCAAGCAAGCACGAGAACTACAAGTCGAACATAGTGAGATCTGCATACATGCGGAGGCGCTGATCAGTGGGCTGCAGCATTCTAGCCGGTTTGTATGGCTCGAAAAGTTGGGTAGGTTTGAGAGCCCCATAAAATCAAAATAAATCAATTTTTGATGGCCCTACAAGAATTGTGTGGGGATTAAGGTTAACAACAGTCAAAAACCGGTGTCAAATCTACCCGTCAAGAAGCATGTTGCAAAC
Organism: Symbiodinium pilosum; assembly: GCA_905231905.1. Taxonomy (NCBI): domain Eukaryota; class Dinophyceae; order Suessiales; family Symbiodiniaceae; genus Symbiodinium; species Symbiodinium pilosum. The sequence goes on along the minus strand of CAJNIZ010045193.1, from coordinate 125,835 downwards.
AATCTTGGCAACCCGTCACCGGTCGCATCAATTTTTGAAATTGATTGCAAATTAAGGCAGGATGAGCTGCCAGATGTGTCCGTAACCCCGATTCTGCTGGATTTCACCACACCAACGAGGATGATTACCCAATGAGTTGTGTGACTCAGTAAGTCCATCTTTTGAGCTGACTCTCAGCCTTCAGTAGAGAACATGGCCAAGTGCTCTCTTGGTTCGGAGGGCGGCTGGAAAGCGTTCGAAACCGGCAGAAGCATTTGCTTGGCTTTTGGCTTGCAGAGTGATTTCGTTCTGCACTCGTGTACTGTCGGACTCAGGATGCGACCTTCGCTCCGGCAGCGTCCTCCGCAGGCTGCTCACAACTTTGACGGCTTTGTGGGGTCGTGTAAGCAAGTGAGCACAAGGCGAACTCCACTCCGCGCTAGCCAGCAGCCTTTGCTACGTGCATCTGAAGCTTGTTCGAAAGCAACCAAACCGCGGAACGATTGGTACAGCCGGTACAGCATTCTGCGAAACCAAGAAAAAGGAGCACTTCTCCGCTGGGAGAGGCTGCTTTGGAAGAGAACCCGGGGTAGGACCAGCAGGATCAGTCATGCTTCTGGTCCTTGCCGCTGCTTGCCAGAGCCGCATCGATGTCTTTCATGGCACTTTCGGAGGCTTCAACAGCCTCTGCACTGGCCTCAGTCAAGAAGCGCCCTTCCCCATAACGTGCCAGCGAGCAACCAAGATCATATCGTGCTTCACAAGACGGATTGCTACATCTGATCCTGTCTACAAGCCTAAGCCGAGGCCAGGGCTGCGGTTGGCTTGTCCGATTTGGGAGATGTAGCCTTGTCACAGGCTGACAGCATGAGCATGGAAGCTCTTAGGAGAGATAAACCGCAGAGACACCCAAGAGAGGGAAGCATCTTCCATGGTACTGCTGGTGTCAGATTTGAGATCGCCCTGCAAATGTGCCAAAGGGTGGTGCTCAACATGAGCAGAATATCGACCTAGTCAGGACGAGTCGGTACGAGCCCAAAACAGACCGCGCAACCTGCTTGCTACATGCGTTGTTCAGACTTGCATTAGTCTGTCAAGGCGGCCAGAAAATCTGGAACACCTAGCTTTCGTGGCACTCCAAGACCCAAGGCGCAATTTTTTGCACCAGGAACTCTAGCCCAAGGATCTACTGCACTTGAGATCTACCCGTCCTGAAGTTTCCTCCTCAGCGCCTGTCCCGTTAGGATCCCACAACTACCAGGGCCTGCCCAGGCTTCGCGTCGGTCTTCTTGGCCTGTAGCGCCGCTCGCTCGGCCTCACCTTAGGTGAGCCTTACTTGATTGAAAGGAGTAGCCGGGAAGAAAATCTCGAACAAGGCCTTGCAGGCTTGCTGCCCCAAATCTCGGGGTCTTCAAGTTTTGGGGTTCTTCGGCGGGGACCACCCGGGCGGCTCACAAACTGTAGTTGTTGCAAAATCGTCTTGGTATGAGTACCAGGGATCTGAAGCGGAATGTCTGCGGTCGGGAGAAAACCCGACAGCGTTCTGCTAAAAATCGCGCAGTCATTGCGGAGAACTCAAGCTCGCATTGAACTTTCAGTGACTGACCTCAGACGCATGCAAGACCGACCCACGTTTCTAGTGTATAGCCAGAATTGGAGGCTCTGAGAAGCACAGCTTTGGGGGCTGACAGTTTGAAGGGTAACGAGCTCCCTTCAAACGAAGTCGGTGAGGCCAGTCGACATGTCAGAAAGCAATTCACAATAAGAGAGATGGAGAAAAGTGCCCCAAGGCTGAGCAGCGGGGGGCCAAGCCATGAGGCAAAGATGACTGTACTGGCAAAAGGAGGCTTATCAAACAAAGAGTGGAGGAGGCTCTGGCCAGCTCTCACCAAAGTTTTGCCTTTACTTTGTAGCCCGCTCCTGAGCTTGCGACGCTTAACTTGCATTTCCATATCTTTTATCTCCTGCACAGCAAAGCTAGCAGGGATACGCATGTCGGAGCTGGCACGGCCTACATGATAGGGTGTCACGTTCAAAAATGTAGCGTGCATCTGTCTCTGCGCACGCCTTCGCGTCCTCATGTTTCAGTCAAAGTTCATCTGGGGTCTGTTCGATATTCCTTTATCTCGAATTGGGGGCTTGCGTCGTGCTTGTGTGGAGCTTGCGTTTGGCTCAATGGCCTCTGCACAGGCTCATCACACTGAAGCTAATACCATGAGCGTGTTCGAACCCTTGCGCCAACCTTGCGCCGGACTTGAGGGAGCTTGCGCGCGCAGGGTTGTTGACAAATTATGTTATGCTTGGTTTTCGTTGGTCTAAATTGTAGACAAGGGTTTTCGGACAACCCTCATCTGGGCCTCAGTGCTGTGAGCTCAGAAGAGTTAATCCTCGCTCCTCTTTTACTTTCAGATAGGTCTCGTCAGTCTGCAGCTTTTTGAGTGCAGTCTCCAAGTCCTGGCAACTTTCCAAGCAACGGCATTGGCATTGTCTTCATGCATGTATGTTAATACACAACTGATGTTTCGTACCATGCTGCATCACAGACTCACTGCTCTGACACTACGCTACCCTGCATTTTATGCCCGTACAGGTCTATCTGCTCCACTGTGTGCAACGTGCACAGTGCAACAACCCTTTCCAGGCCTAAAGACCTCAGGACCCACATGTTACCGGTGCATGTTCTACAGGCACCCTGCTCAGTATGATTAGTAAAATGAAGAATGCGACGGTCTGCAGTCCAACACTGGTGCCCCAGCTCTGAGAGCTGCGAAGAATCCCCTGTTTGCAAACTCTGTCAGCCCGGCCTTCTTTGCTTTTTTGTTGGGCTCGGCCTGCACCTGCCCCAAAACCAAATAGAGCACTCCAGGTTAAGGTAGGTAACACTCGCACAGAAACAAGAACACCTAATCTTACCGGGGAAGAATTCACGAGCAACTGCCACCCGTGCCACGATACCAGTCTCAGGGCCAAAGCTACAAAAACAAATTCTGTTTGAATTTGTTCTTGGCCAAATAAAAAGTGTCAGATCGCAGCCCCTGCTGTATGTGTGTGTGTAGGTATGTCTGTATGTATATATGTACGTATCCATCTATCTCTATGTATAGGTAGGTGGATTAGGTTGCTTGGCTGGTTGGTATGTATGTATGCAAGTGACATGGACGTTTCGAGCCGCTTTGCGGCCTGCAGCTGCTCACTTCCCCGCCCGTCACCCTCGAATCCGAGACCCTGTGCTCATAAAGCAGACCCAAGATGCCTCACACTCCTTGTCATCAATCTTTGTGTCCCACATCTTGACAAACTTTTTCTTGTCCTGGCTGATGACTGGACTGAACATGCGAACATCTTGAAGCGCTTGTATCATCTTCTTTCCTGCTCTGCGGCGCATGGGCACCTACACATACGTACTGCCTTCTCCCTGCTGCTCCTAGCAGGATTTGCTACAGGATACTGAGAACGCCATCGATCACAACATCTTGACTCAAAGCTGCTCTCAAAATGATTTGCTGAGTCGTATCAAAAAGAAATTGACTGACTCAAGTCCCCCCCGCCCCCAAAAAAGAAACCCGGCCCTCACTCCCCCAAAACCAACCCTCACTCCCCTAATTAGCAAACGGAACCTCGAGAGTGGTCAGCTTTGGCGCAGGGGCCGCCTTGGCCTTCGCAACCACCTTGCCAGAGCATGGTGTCAGGCTACGCTGGCGATGTCAAGCTTCAGGGAGGAGGACAAGTGCTTAGCCAAAGCTCTCTTCTGAGCCCTGGGCGGAGGGTGTTGTCGTCTTAGCGGCTGCCTTCGGCGCCTTGGCTCTCAAGTGCCCTTGCCTCCCCTTCTGTCATGTAGGGCACGGGTGCCACCGCGTGTGGCTTCAACACTGTCTTCAGAAACGCCCGCGGCTGCAGGATGGGTTTTGTGATTGTCGGGCCTGGACCTCATGGGCCCTTGGAACAATGCAAAATGCCCCCTCGCTCCATCCCCCAAACTGTGGTCAGCAGATGTTCAAAGAAAACATAAACTTGCTTTCCCAGCCCACCCCCCCCGCGATTCGTGCTCTCAAGAACATTACCTGTTCTGGCCTTAGCTCGAGCGCGGATCTCATGCCCAAAGCATCTTCAAAAGGCAAAGCATGAACTCTTGACATGCGAGACAAAGAAGGCCTTCAGCCTTCAGTAATACATTTACGAAGGCCAAGCCAGCCACTCCACACTGACAAGTCCAACCCCTTCTTGAAAGAGCTGGGAGTAGCGCCGCACCGCCGCCCCCTGCAGCCTTTTTGGCAGCAGCCTCAAACCTCTCCCAAGCGGATGCGAAGTCACCAAGCGGATTTCATTGAGGATGCGAGAGGTTCGAAGAACCTTTTGCGAACCTGGTTTCTTTCTGTGAGTTGCGCACCCCTCAGTCCAACTCTAAGGTGTACTTCAAATGCCTTTCTAAAGTACAATCAATGGCTAGGGATCAGACCTTGTTGCAACAAGTAGCGTACGAGCATTGGGGCGGTCAAACGGAGGCAAACAAGCGGCATAAAACGGAGGCGTTGAGTTCCGAAGGCTGTGTACGAACCACAGGATAAGTCTTGTCAACATGTGGTGGGCCGGACCCGACGCAAATCTTACTTGGCCTGCCAGCCAACCCCCTACGAAAGCTGTTTTTGGATAGTTACCTCTGCGATGGAACTGTTCCAGGAATGTAAAACATTGCCAAGACCCCCATCCACAAGTGTCAAAGCTAAACTCTGACACATTTCAAAACAAGGAATTTCCCCTCCTCAAGGCCTGAAACCCAACATCCAACTCTCGAGCCGCCTCGACATGCTTGTCGATGCCACTGCCGGGAGAAGCTCCTCAAGCTGAATGGTGACAGTCGAAGGCTTCAGCGGCTTAGGTAATTTGAAAAAAGCAAGCAGCATTCACTTGATCTTCATGAGAATGGAAAGGCAGTTCATACCCGTCTTCTGGCGATTGTTCGTCACGCATCATCATCACTCTGTCAGCCCGTCTTGGCCGGTTTTGGTGCTGTACCGCCACTGTTTTTGTATGTGTATGGTTTAAGCGAAAAGTCGCTCGGAGTTCTGAGTTCGAGCTAAATGTTCAGGGTTATATGCCAGGGTGGAACTCAGGGCTCCGGATCGCATGCGGGCATGAATTTAGGCAGACACGCAGAAGCAGAGTCTGGGCACAAGACTTGGGTTTGACACCTCAACTTGCCAGCAGCAGTTGAAATTCAAGAGATGCACACCAGAGATCTCATATGCCACAACTTGGCATAATTCGGGCAAATATTGTCGGTAGAACTTTAGATTCTGACGAGGCATCAAAGGCAGCGCAACTGGTTTTGATGAATGTAAAGACCCAATCCGGACAATGTCCAGCTCAAGCCCGGGGGAGCCCCTCGGCCCGCTATTTTGGGGAATCCTTGATGAAATCCATTGTAAAGCTGAAGTCCTGTGGACGCTGCTCTGCGCTCCTCTCCCACGAAATGCCTCAGAGTGCTCTGCAGCCAGCATGTGTCTTAAGCAAGCAAAATTTCACAGGTCAATGGTCCCCAGCCGCCTGCAGTAGCTCCACATGATCCGGCTGAAGCCCAAACGCACATGCAGTCCTAGTCATTCTCCGAACAGCTTGACTGTAAGATGGGCTTGGCTGCTGAAGTCTTTCTTTGTCTTACTTCTTGTAGTTCAGCTGTTGCAGTTTGGAGCCTTCGCTGGTGCAATTTGGACGGCATTGCTACTGCTGCGTCGCAGACAGATGAGATCTTACACCCGCAATTACCTGGAAGCCCTTGAAAGAAGTATATTCCCCGCAGCTCGAGGCCTTCCTCAGGGGTAATTTCCCTGCACTGAGCCCTCGGCACGCTCAGCGGGAAAATGATGCGCGCAAACGTGATTATGCAACTGCTCTGTGCGTTGTGAACGTTGCGAGATGTAAGCCCTGGCTTGGCTGACTTGTATGTGGCGTTGCTGTGAAAAGGATTGAAAGACCTCGCGACCTTAAACATGGATCGGGAGCCTGGTAGTTGAACTAAGCACTGACTTACCAAGTAAGCGTGGATGTGCACTCTGCAGAAGTGGCTGAGAGGGTTGATGTGTGTGAAGCTCTATGCTGCAACTGCGGGCGGCGAGACACTTTGGCAAAACATCATCTTCCTGCCCGTTTCTGCAATGGTCTGCGCAAATTCGACTGGAGTACTGTAGTTTTTTAGTCCACATCGATTCTTACAATGCCAAGTCCTCATGCGTAAGACATTATCAGCAGCCCCTCTTGACCACTGCTGCTTAGAATTGGAACCAGAAAAACGGACATTAGGGAACATGAGTTCCGCAATTGCAGCTGCTTGGGAAGAAGTGTTTATCTCATCCTGCATGGCTTGCAAGTAATGCCAAGATGCTGTACTACCTGACCGCAGCTTACCCGATATCACGAGTCCTGCAATGCCACTTCTACAAGCCAGAAATGCGCAAAGAGGGTCAAAGACAACGTGAGGCTGTGACCCTCGCAGCAGTATTCATGGGAAGCCCTGAGCCTTTCAATGGTATCCCAAAATATCCCAACCGCAACCTGGCTGTTGACTGTCGCCTTCTTGTGGAGGGCTTGGAGGAACGTGCGCAGAGTGCGTCCGACCGCCAGGCTGACTGGCCAGGGAAGCTGGGAAGCTGCGGGTTCGTTTACATGCGTGAAGGTTAGGACTGGACTGACTGAGTCTGCAGGATCAATCCAATTTATGATCTCTTCAGCTTTCAGAGATGCCCATAGGTCTGGCTGTGATTCAACAAGAAGACATGTCCTTACCGTGCGTCTCTGCGAGAAGTTAGGTGGAATCCCTGAACATGTTTGCACCGCACCTGCCCTCTGAAGCACAGAAGTCTTCACCTGCCATGCTTGCACCAACTTAACTAGCTGCTAACTAGCTCTTACACAACAGCACGTGACGGAGTTTCACAGCCTCAGCTGCAAAGTTCCAAACTCTTTGAGACAATTCTACTACTTTCTTGTGTTTCAACAGGACCTCCCAAAAAGATGACTTTTGGGAAAGGCAAGCATGAGCTGCGGCAGGTAGACTACGACTCTGGGTGGGGGGATGGGAGCTGGCCTGCGGATCAAAATGGGAGACCATGTGCACCTGGGATCAGCTGACAAGTCGGCAAGAAAACTAGACAAGATGAAGTTCTGGTTGAAGCTTGATGGTTGGAGCCCGAGGGCACTAGAGAGGTGCTAGGACCATCAAATCTCCGGCTGCCCTGGATAACCACACCTGCGAAGATCACTACGCGACTGTCGACGCCAGGTTCTGAAGGTCGGTGCGCAGCCAGGCGTGTTGTTCAAACGAGTACTTACTCTCAGTAACGTTGGACCTGCTCTACAAGCATTAGCTCACCAGCTTACACTTAGATTTTCTTCTATCCCGCATGAATGCCGGCAGCCTCAAAACCTGCGTCGCAGCCATCCTTGAAGCCCGCCGCTTTTCAATAGGAAATCTTAAAGGCGACTGCAAGGAGCTCGGCTTCGCGCGCGCGTATCATTGACGGCGCTCGGAGCCAGCAAGATCCTCAGAAAGACGACGTTCCACATGCTGAGGCGCGCTGTTCTGGATCAGTTCAAAGCGGGTTTGGGCAAAAGAGGGCAGAGGCATTCGGACGGACGTCAGACGTGGCGGGCTACATGATTGATACTCAGAAAGTAGGAGGATCAAACTCAGCCATGCCAAGGATCGCTGTCAGGCACACATCTTGCGGCTTGTTCACACCCGCGGTCTCAGCTATGGCCTGTGCAGGCATGAAATTGCAAAGTCTTTGCCTCAGCACATCGTGCGAACACCCTGATAGTTACGCGTCAGCGGTGGGCCTCCGCTTTTAGATGGCAACTTACTGAAGTGCAAGCAGGAAGCAGTCAGATAGGGAAAGCTAATTTTGAGCAGTGGGAATTCGTTCGCTGGGGATACTAGACAATGCACAGACTTGCCAACGCAGGTTGCTTCAGCAAGGCAATGGACACATGTGGAGTCAGGCAATGCCGGACACCTCTGCACCAATGGACGTGGCCATTGAGAAGCCGCGACTCGCCTTGCAGTCGTAACCTCCAGGGTGAGCAGCAGCTAAGGTTCAGCGAGCAATGAGCTCCAGCACGAAGAATCTATTGGGAAATCATGAGGGAGTTTTCAGGGCCGTGTCACGGATCAGCTGCGAGCCGACATTAGGTGGGTCATGCTTCTGGGGGCCGGCATTAAGACCATTGCACCCAGCAACACCGTCAGTGCATGCTAATTCAGCCAACCTCAGCCTGTGTTGCGCCTGCGTTACCTTTGCTCCATCCCTGCAAGAACATCCCTGCAAACACACCCCAAACTGAAAAGCTCCGAAGTTTGGCGAAGTGAGCATTTTCTCATTTTGGTGATGAAGCCTTGAAACATCTGCTTCGTATTCGCACACATTGAGTCCCTTCGGAAAGTATCTTCTTTCACACCCTCCGCCAACACTGTTCCTTTGAGCCCCCGGCGGGCAGCGATGAAGTCGGAAGTGAAACGTCGGCCCACCGCTTTTTGGATCTTGGGGCATGGTCGGATGTCTGAGAGCTCATCTGGGGAAATTGCTAGCTTGCAGCGCATGGTATGTGCGCATCGGAAAACCTCGTGCATTTGTATTCTTTCTTCCTCGGGGCGAGAACAGACCCTTGCGCAGAATGAATGAAGCACCGACAAACAAACATGCAAAAGGCTCACTTAACGGCTCGTTAGATGTAAATGTTCAAAAAAATGTGTAGCTTGACGATGTGGGATTCATCTGGGCAGAAGCCGGTCAATCTTAAACACTGTCGAGCTCACGTAAATACGTGGTATATCAGATTACAGAATATATGAGCCCTTGAGTAGACACCCCGCGAATCTCCAGAGTACCCGTGGTCTTCTTGGAGGCAGAGGCTACTGGGGGAAAGCAAATGTGCCAGAACACCTTGAAAGTTCTTCCATCAACCTGCACATGGATCTAAACCAAGCACGTGTTCATCTGAAGCCTAAGGTCATGTCCTATTGGGATGCTGACTCTTGTGCACTTTTAGCCTCTCAGCCTCGCACGATTCTTGGAAGAGGCATCTCGGCAACCTCCAGGTGAGCTGACTGTGGAAGCTTGCACGAGCTTTCAAGCACAACCATGCCTCTTCTCTCCAATCTGAATACTCACAGCTTTCTAAAAGGATGTTCCCAGAGATTGTGTGACAGCTGAATGGGCCCGACCTGTGCCGCGACGTCGATGGTATCTCGCCTATCTCGGGCCAGTGTGCGATAGCCGCCTTTCTCCTGCATCTCCTGATAGGACTTTGCCAGGCCACTACGACGTGGCAGGTATGGGTTGGTAAGATTCGCTTGCAAGACGCAGGTTGCCCCCCACATGTCATCGTACGGAGCCGGTCTTGACGGGAAAGCAGCGCAATGCGGGATCTAGACAGGAACGCTAGGCGGGACTCGTGCATCTTCGGCCCCCTTCTCCTCACACCCCTGGAAGGCTTCAATTCTGAGTTCGGGCCTGCAGTCTGCAGTTCGTCGGTCATGAAAAACCTGTAATTAGCAGGTGAGCCTTTCAACACTTCCTCAAAGATCGGAAAGAAATTCGAACGGACGACCCAACACCACATGTCCAAATCTTCGTTGAACAAGCTGAAGAAACTCCAGCCAAATCGAGGCTCAACATGAACCGAAGCAGACTTCCTTGCCATCTGATTCTCATGAGCAGGCAACGTCTAAATCAGCCAAGCTCTGAACCCTAAACCCTCTATACCTCTTTATAACCCTGCATAGCCCCCATATATCTGCTATGATCCCTTTATTGCTAAACGCTAAACCCTAAAGTCCTAAAGGCCTCCGGTGAGAAGTATGACTTCAGGTTGGCTTCGAGAGGAACCCTGCGATGCCGCCGGAATGTCACCTGCCAGGCCACGGAAGCCGCAGGTTTTCTATACACATGAGCTGTAATCTAAACTCCTAGATAACCACTATAGTATTCGCCATATAATCCCTTAGCTAACCCCCTTTTAAGGAGTTTAGACTATAGTTCACATGTACATGCTCTGTGGGTATCTAATTATGGTATATACACATTTAGATGATCACCCGCTCCCTGCCATCATCCATTCACCCAATTCTCCAAGATGCAGACTCTACATGCGCCAAGTGTTTTGTGCACTATCAAGACAACTGTTCTCGAGCAGGGCCTACCTGACGGCGTTAAAGATGTTCAGCAGGCTTGAGGAAAGTTCATAAGACTAGCTGCAGAATGGCCGGACAGTTTGAAAGCCCGACGCTTCTGGCTGACTCCAAGGGTCCTACAATAAATGCCTGGCATGCGAACAGTACTTGTGGCCGTGTTGCCACGCCCCTGCAATAGAGCTGGAGGTTTTATGCCCTGTCACACACACACGCACCCATCGTTGTAGATATGGCTGTGGGCATCTAACTTGTTCCAAGACACGCATCCTGAGGTCCTCATGAGACAAGGACCGTTAACAAGCACACCTTTTTCAAAGGATATGCCGGCCTCGTGTAGAGATGGATTCCAGTGTCTGTAATCTGGATTTGAGAGCGCCTGCATGCCGAACCGGCCGTCGCAAACAGGCTCAGAACACAGGCGTCTGCCTGTCATCCTACTAGTATGGGTAATTACGTTGCATCATTGATGTCGTGTTGCCATAACATGCGGCTGGTTGCTTTTGCACCTTTGGCAGCTGTCTGCGTGCAGCCACGGCCTCCATCACATACATCGGCTCGACGCCGGGAAGAATGACGTCCACATGCATGACGTCCTTGGTATGACAACAGGATAGAACTTTCAGTCCGCGCATGCCGCGGGCAGAATGAAAAGCCATTGTAGGAAGCTACTGACAACATGTGTCATGTGGCGGTGCCATTGACACTCACCTAAGGCATTCGCCCGAATGCCAGCGCCGCAGGCATTTAGCTTTGATGTCCGCGAGAAATACCTGCAAGCAATTTGTTAAGGTAAGCTGTCCAAGCTGTGAGCATACCGAGAAAAATATGAATACAGGCTGCATGGCACTTGACTTGTGTAGCGGCAGTCTCATGGTCTGACAAGCCATGGCCTCAAAGCATTTTTTCTGGCAAATTGAAGTTGCGAGGGTCTCCCAATCCTGCTGCAATTCATGGCTTACAGCCTTAGACAACCGTAGCACCTCGAGACGCTCACCAAGCTGCTTTGCTGGTCTGCACCAAGCCTGCGTCTGCTACAGATCTTTGGCAGCTCGACATGCAGGGTTTGGCTATGATAGTTATGGTTGAAGCTCTAGAGACTTGGCGTTCTGGGATTACTGCTGAGTAATTGAAGTTGATGAGATGGCGGCATCCTTATACAGATTCTACAATGCGTCTAGTACAATCGGTTTGGTCACGCTGTGGGTGCCGCTAAGCACAAACGGCCTACAAAACTGTCAAAGTCACACCCGCCGCTCTTGCAAAAGTTGGAGAAAGGGTAGTATTACGCAAACGTGCTCATCTCCACGTCTGCCAGAAATCCAGTGCTTCCCACGTTCAACACGCATCCTTGATTTGCAGTGTCGCAAGATACTTACTAGACAGCTTCACAGACTGACACTGTCTTGCTACACGCAGACGCCACGCAGCCAGGCCTCACCGAGTCTAGAGGGACGAAGGTCCCGTCTTCTTCAGCCCATCCAGCATCGTCAAGGTACTGCCAAAATCATGTCAGTCAAGAAGTGAGAGAGAAGCTATCAATCAGAAATCATCAAGTGTCCTGTTGATGACGCGCGAAACACTGCAGGACTTGCAAGAAACCATTCTACTACGAATGCCGCCGCTACCCCCATCAACGGCAGCTCTGGTCAACTGTCGAGACATCTTCCAGCGCTGTTGTTAAACCTCTTCTGCCATGTGATTCTCAGACTTAAGACAAGAACAGGCTGATATAGTAAAGGGCTCCTCTGAACGGCAAAGCATCCGGAATCAGAACAGGCATCTCGGCTTCTTGCCTCTCTTGTCTCCATGAACATGCGCAAAAGGCTTCCCACCTGGGCTCGCACATCAGCGCTCACAGCTTTGCTGCGAGTCGTCCCAGGGGGTAGCTAGACACAGAAAGCGATGACGAGAGTGAGAGTGCGGCTGACAATGTGTCCGGATCAAAGCGATCGCTGTACTCATTGGTGGTGCGATATGCCACCTTAGATGCGATCGGGCTCCAAAAGCTGAAACCCAACATGTGGCTGATGTTGTGTTCTCTGCCCCTGCCCAGAAGAACACAGTCGCTCTTCCCAAGTATGGAATAGAAACTAAGCGTTGAGCACAAGTGATCGCAGCAATTCCAGCGCCCAACCTGGGCGATGCACCGTTATTCCGTGATTCCTCAACGCTTCTAATGCTTTAACTTGGCGAAAAGGAAAAGGAAAGGATGGTTATAATGTAATTTCTTAGTATTTCTTACAGGACTTCAAGGCTTGGCGCACCTAGGTAAACGTCGAACTCACGTGTCACTTCTCGGCGGTTTTTGCGGTGCTAAGGGATACCAGGGGGCGTGGGCTTCAAGGACGGGACCTGCTGCAGGGTCCTCCTGATGATTGAACTATCACGCATGCGCACGAGAGTGGGAGTTCTCAAACAGCCCCTGCCGCTGCAAAACGTAAAAGGAAGGCAGAGATGCGCTTCGCATGTTGAATCTTAGCAGCTGTTCATCAACCGCTCAAGCGAACGAAGGGTAAGTCCGCCATTCTCCTCACTTCTCGATGCACTTAGCGCGTCCCGAAGCCAAAGCCGCATGAAAACGTCAAAACCGACGCCTGAAATGCCTTGCCCTAAATCAATGTTTGCACTCTTGCCCAACACTCAGCCCGGCCCCCTGCGCGAAGAGCGCCCCTCTCCGCTTGGACCAGGCAGGCCTGGCTTCACGTTCACAAAATTATTGATTGACTCTGTTAGGTGATCGAGGGGATTGAACAGTCGAGTCTTTGACAAGACAAAGTACCTGGCATGCGATTCCAAGGTTCCACAAATCCCAATTTCATTCGTGACCCAAAATCCTAAGTCACATTAGGGCCTCCAGTCAAGATTTGGCTTTACCATAGAGATTTGTAATACGTTTCTATTACAGCTTAGAGTAAGATTGTTCACTAAAGCTGTTTGGCCGAAGAGCCGCACGGGCACCTGGGATGCAAGGGCACAGGACCAACCAATATTCCAGGTTGGGGCCGTTCAGCAGGATACAAAGTTGGCTGAAGTATGATATTGCAGCACGAGGTTTCAGAATAAAGCCCCAAATTGAGGCGCTGCAGGTTCCAAACATACGCTCGCTCAAGTAAGCAGCTTCAGGGATCTCATCTAGGCTCAGACAAAGCTACTCTCTGAGCAGCAGGACATGATCCACCCTGTTCGGATCCTAGAAACAGAAATCACCAAAGCGTGAGAGCCTCTGTGATTCGACATGGATCGTGCCCAGAACAACGCTGACAGAAGTAAACCCGCGAAACTATAAACACCAACTTCGACAAAACAAGCTCCACTACCGATGAGCTGAATAAAACTTGCTTCGCTGGAGCACCTCTTGATGTTCAATGGCGAAAAATCCTCCATGATCAGTGCTCGCGCATGCTTATGTCCCGTGCCAGAAATCTGCTCATCGTGCTGGTATGGCAGCTGGGCTGATGTAAATCCATGAAGGCGGCATCATGACTCTTATCATAATGACTTTTGTTGCCCCCAAAAATCCTCTGAGATGGTAATCAGATAGTGCCGAGGCCATGGTTGCTCGATTGTGCAGGCTGCACTACATGGCCCGCCGCTATGCTCAAAAGGAACCTTTTGCTTCCTAAGCTGTCACGAGCAGAGCGGAGCAGAGCGGGGCAGTACAAACGTTTGAGTAGGGAAATGACACAATGCTAGCTGGCTTGTCAAGACACGTCAAGATGTGAAAAACCTCAACTTCCACACTCAGCTAGACATGCAGACATGCTAGCCTGGTAACGCCCAAGCCTTTAAACAACACCCGCCCCCAGCCCTTGATGCTCGGTCTTCCGCATCCAGTGCGTGAGGACCTTTTTGGCCATGGGAGCGGCAGTCGCAAGCTGCTCAGAGCCCCTTCTTGATCTCCATCTTCTGGTGCGAGCCACTGATGCCCTGATTCAAATTCTCATAAGCAACGGTCCAATTCACGTCATGAGCATTGTGAAAGAACGCTGCAGTGCTTGATATGACCAACGAATCACCGAAAGTGGATTTTTCCTCTGTGAGCACAGAAGGAATGTTGGGTAAGCACGATGACGTTGATGAGCCGCAGAGAACGAAGGTTGGAACAAAATTGTACCATAGACGTATCCTTCACACACTTCCTCCTTCCCACAGCTGGTAGGCCAAGTAAGCATTGCATTGCAGGATCGCAAGCATTGTGCAATCAACAACAGGAATGAACTGAGCCTCACAGACGTAAACGGGGAGATTCGCATCTTTGCCCACCGCGGCTTTTGAATCAGGAGCCACCACTTTGCGCTTGGCCTGCGTCAGGCATCATCGTTGTCCAGGCTGCACATGCTCAAGTCTCTGAGCACTAAGAGGGCTTTTCGAGGCCTGAGGCTTCTCCTGATATCTTCATTGAGCAGCGAGCAATGGCCATTAGCCAGTTTGCGGACCACGGCAACCACCCTCGAAGCCAAAGCCCCGACACGTAAGCCCAATATAAAGCGCATGCCAGTTGCAGCAACTCCTGCCGCTACCAAGATCAGTGTCGCAACGGCAGCCTCCCCTTCTTCCGTGGACTCTGCCTGCCCGGCCAACCTGCCAGGATTTTGGTGTATTTGGGCACATGCCGAAGTGCTGTTGCACGAAAGTCGACGGTACAAGCCTGCAGCGTTTACCCTGCCACATTGACTTAGACCATTTTCGCTCTGATCGAGGCTAGCGTTGTGTATTTGAAGGTTGGTTTTCCATTGTCTTGCCTAGTCGGCATGCCGTGTCATGTGGCGTTCCTTACCACTTGTGCGGCATTAGTTTGGCGGTGCGCTGGTAAATGGTCTCCACAGGCGATCAACTTCAATTGCAACAGACTCCGTACTCTTGCTGCTTAGTCTTCAACCGTCGTGGCATGTCATCACATAAGGTTTAGCAAATTCGACATCGGCCACCTATCAATGCGCGCAAGGTTCAGGGATGGGGCAAGGGTCCTAAAGCCCCCAGAAAAGAAGAAAAAAACAAAAACTCCCCGAATTGCAGAAGCGAATTCAGGCAGCACCTTGCCTACGCCCCACCTCAGAGGCCAGCGCGGCCTCACACCACAATACTTGGGGGCACAAGCTATTCAGCAACCCTTCCCCTAAAAATGAAACGACTTGCGCTACAACTCTACATTCCCTGACATGCCCTGAACGATGCGGTCCAGGAATTGAACCTGCCAGAAACAGCCCTCATGAACGGCCATGACTCACATGTTCTTTCAGGTGCCGGTAGCAGGGTTTGGGTTCGGGCAGGGATGCTTCATGACCATTCAAAGCCATCCGCGCCTCTGCTACATCTGCAGGCACGCTGGGTTCCTGCAGAATATCTTGTAAGCTGTCGGGTTTGCATCCCTTGCTGCTAGCCCCGTGCGCCGCACTTTAAGCACATGAGCTTGCATTGAGGTCGCTCGGTGCACTGAATGCCAATTTCAATGTGCTAGGCTTATCTAGACTTGGCGATTGCACCTATACTCGGGTCACTGGCAGAATTCCCAGAGCTGCTACAGCAATCTGCCTCACCCCTTTGAAGGGTGGCCGCGCTGCTTCTTTCAGTATCTTCTTGGGTGCAGCCCTGAATGAGAGTGGAACTGTCCTTTTCAATCTTATTGGCATATATGTGAATTGGGACTAAGTGGTGCCTTCAGAACTCCCAGCAGCGCCACGCATGTTGCTCGCTCCATGCCTGGTCAGAAATTGAAGCTTGTTTGGTGATGTTTCAATTTGAACCCTTGGAACCTGTATGTTGGATACCTGTATGCTGGCTCCCTTCATGCTGGACAGCTCGCAGGATTGAGAGCTGAAGATTTGAGACCTGTAGTCCTCTCGCGTTTGATTCAGAGGTTGGGTTCGCTGTTTGGTGCTGTGGGCTCGGTCAGAAACAGCAGAAATTGGGTTGCTGGGAGTAATTTCTTCAAAGCTTATCATCTTTGCACCCCGCCGCACGCCTGGGATGGCCTCCAGCGGGATGAGGTCGCCCAGCTGCAAGCAGATCCAAGGAGTTTGCAGCTTGGGCCCTACCATTGGAACTATAAGGCCTCTCTGCCTCGGTTCGCAGGACTCCAGTCATGACCGGTATTGATTTGACTCTGACAATTTGAGATTCGCCTCTAAAAGAGAACTCGAGCGAAGAAAGCCTTCATGCTTCACTTCATGCGCAGAACAAAAAAACGCAGAAGCATGAAGTGCCACATGGCATCACCATACAAAGCTATGGTTTTCAACAGGATCAAAAAAAAGTTCGGCCCAGCAGATGCTTCTAAGTACAATCCATACATGGTACCGCTGAGATGTCTCACCTCAAGGCCGCCCGTGTGCAAAAGCCTCAAGCCTGACCCCCAGCCATAGGTCCATAGGTTCTGAGTCCTCCCACCTCAGTTCCCTGGCCCACGATCCGTGCGGCCAGCTCTGCGACCATGGCGGCATCCCGGGCACCAGCCTCCCAGGCAGTGCTGCCACCCTTTCTCAGCTTGCAAAGGGATGCGAACAACGACTCTGCAACAAGCATCCAAGTGTTACTGAATCAAGTGTCAGGGCCCGATCTTGTTTTAGTTCCTCAGTCTTTTTTGTGCTCTCTACTCAGCCGGCCTGCCAGCGCACTTTTGTTTAGGCATATGCGGAATCGGGAACGTCAAGCTTCTGGGTGAGAACGTGATTTTCAAATGATTTGCTACTGTAATGTGGCTCACCTACGGCCTACCTTTTTGGTGTTGACCACTTAGAAAGGGAAGTATGGAGAGCAGAACAGCGGACGCCAAGTAGCATCTGGGGCTAGGCATCCACTCAAAAGCATCGAAGCTCAGAAAATAGAATGAGAACTGCCAGCACTCACAATCGACTGCCTGCAGCATTGCCGGGAACCCAAAAAAAACTCTACTTCGATTAAATTCGCTGCTTCAGCTACCTGTAATGCTATGCCAAGTGAAAAACAATTAAAGACTACAAAACATACAATCAGGACCCCAGGCACGTTCTTCCACGGTGTTTCGCAGGATCCGGGCAGCTGCGCTGGCGCCGCCCTTGGGGTTCATGGCCATAACAGCGGGAACCTCCTGAGCGCAAGGGCTTTTACTGCTTGCTTGGCAGAAATTGACAGGATGCCTTCCTCCTTGCAAAAACCTTTCGCGATCAGCAGACCCAAGAAGAGATGTTGATCTAGTGTTCGCACTTGACAAATGCTCTTTTGTTCTGCTCTGAGGGTGCAAGGTCCCGGTCTCTAGACCTCCATCCACTACATTCTCGGGCAACAGGCATGCTCCTGCTCAAATGTCTGTAGCATTGCTAAGCCCCCGCAGTCCTTCTTCAATCCACCAGTGAAGTCTCCGGACACCTGGAAGAGGTGGTGGGCTTGTGCTCCCGCTTGCTCCAGCGGGCCGTCTGAGGGAAAACTATGGTAGGCCCTCGACATACCTTGAACTACAGATGCTCGTGCATACTCAGAATTCTGGAGGTAAAGCGATGCGGGCCATGAATTGTTCGCTCTCATCAAGTGCTTCTACGTCCAGTGGCCTGCTGGTGTTGACTTACAGTATGGAGCGCCAGCCTTTTGGCAAATTGGAAATCGACGCATCATCTGGCGGGAAGTGAGCCACGTTCTTCTTAAAGCTCCCTTGGCGTTCACACCGCAGGCAACGCTGGGATCTTTCTAACAGAGTACCAACCTGAACGACAAACAAGACAATTCCAGGATCGAAGACAACTTCCGAAGTCACCCTGATTGATGAACATCTGCAGCAAAGCATCCATAGGACCAGAATCTGAAGCGCTGAAGCCACAAATCAAAAGTCGGGCCCTGGAAACGAGCCCACACTTCCCCTAACATGTCTCCCGAACGTCCGTGACACCAGAACCTTGACATGCTGAATATCCAACCACGGCAGCAATGCATCTTCTCCACAGCAACATCGTCAGCCCAGACAACCCTATAAGAACACTGTCAAGTTTCCCTCTCTCGATACATAGTTTAATGAATCCATAGATGTCATAGAAGCGCTACAGCAGGACTCCTATGTCAAGATGCCAATGGTCGTCCCTCGATTGTTGCTCCCAAACCTAAACGGTCCCTAAAAGGTACGGCCAAGACATATGAAGGGGCCAAAACATATGAAGGGTCTGTCTTCGAACCCCCTAGCCATAAACGACGCAAACTCCATCAGCAGTGCCCGGCCTTCCATGCGACGCCCTGCCAGGCCTCCCGGTTCCTCCGTGGGTTTCGGACCAGGCGCCCGGGGAGAACTCCAGTGCTCCGCCCGTGCCTTGGTTCTGTGCACAGAAGTGTCGAATCACTGAGGTCGAAAAACAGATTGATACAATATGGCACCGATTACATGGCTCTACATGTTTTCCGGATTTGGGCAACCTTCAGGGCTGGAAGGGTGCAGTTCTTGGGATTGAGCCTTGCAGGCCAAGCTGCATATAGGTAGGCTGTCCGGAGAGCAGAGTGAGGCAGTACCCCTCTACATCCTGCAGCCACCGGTCCTGTGCGGGGAATCTTCTGATCCTTCTGAAAGCACAGACCTGCATGCAACCTGCTGTAAGCGGACCTTCCTTCATTCAACCCCGACATTCCCTACTGCGGGCTCCTGTCCCAGTGGCATATCTCGAGAAACGTACGGCTGGCCGGCGCCTGAGTCTAGCTTGGTAAGGGAATCGGGGAAACTGACCCCGGATATACTTTACAACTAGACGCATGGAACCTAGAAAAACACAATTGGCATTTCTTCAGCAACAGGAAGCCACCGCACCCATCACTCTCAAGTAGCCTACGATTTTTGCAACCCAACGAGCAAGTGCTTCATGCTATGTCATCTGGCAGATTTAGTGGTTGACATGGAATTGTCCGAAAATGGATTGCACGACATTTCTCAACTAAAGCCGGCCGTAAACTGTAGACTCAGGCATGCATCCAAGATGCTGAGTCTCTGGAAATCAATCACGTTGATGTCGGCTTTCCTTAATTAGCAAGCATGCAGGCAGAATCCGCGAGCTGACACACCTGGACAACCAGTCCGAAAGCCTACGGAAACGGAAAGCTGTAACTTCGGACAGGGGACATGCCAACTTGCAACGCGCCGCGATCTGTGAAGCCGAAAAATCTGGCAATCTCTAGCGTGTTTTTGAAGACTGCATGCTCCACGCTCAACTTTGGACCCTTGGCACGGTCTCGAGCAAGGTAGGAGAGCATGTGAGTCGCAATGCCCGCATCCTGGAAGACTGTCCCATGGGCTCCAGCATCGGCAAACCCAGGGATGATCAGCGGGTGGTTCAGCATGGTGCAAGTCATGTCGTAACCTCCCCAGCTATATGAATTCGAAAAGGGCTTCCATGCCACTCCTCCGTTGATCAGGTGATCATAATACACTTCACCTACGGACCGGCCCTCCCTTGCTGCAATCGCCTCAAAGCTGTCGACCCCCCTCTTTGGCTCATATTGCGGGGTCCACGGAAAATGCTCGCTGAAAGGCAAGAAGAACTCCTGCAAATATGCATAATAACCTTTCATGGGTGTAGCGAAGAACTGCATGGCCTCCTTAGCTCGACCAGACTACAGAGTGAGCAAATGCTGCCTACTTATCCACAATCTTGCAAAGGGAAGAGAGCTTGGGCAGCTCTCATATATCTGCATACAGATAATACTCTGTCGCAGTCCGCAAGCAAGGAAACGCGATCTATTTGTATAGGGGGTCAATGATGTCTTGAGAGTCGAACTGTGAAGATGGTGCGGAAAATCCTCACAAACTTGCAGTGGGCAATAGTCTTCTTTCTACTTGTCGTGCTGTTAAATGCTGGTAGCATGGCCACTCAACAACCCAAACCAAGCTTAACTACTGCTTCTTTTGGGCCCAGTGTCCTTGATTATCGTGTCACGCTGCCCAGACCTGCGAAGCGTCGCCAGCAAGTCTAAGCCGGAGTCCCGGCAGCGCTTCTGGATGCTCATGAAGGTCTGGCTCACGGTAAACGGGTGCGCTCGGGAGCCAAACGCCTGCAGAAGACCTTGTGCCCGGGCCACACACTGCCCCCGAACCAGGCCACCAGCGTCAGCAATGGCTTGAAGTAGGGGCAGTGCATGGGCGGCTGGATCCGGAAAGCAGTTGAAAGAAATGCCAACTTCTTTGCCGTGCTTACGCGCAATATCCATGAGCCATCCAACCTCACGCATGCGGTACTTTTGCAACTTTTTCTGGTCCATATCCTGGTACGGCACATCGTCGTAGGTGCTAAAATCAGTCGACATCTCGAACGCGCCGCCTCCACCTTCTGCGACAGCTTGCGCGATGGCTGTTAGTTCCTCCCTACTGGATAATGCCCCAGGCGTCAACGTACCTGGCACGGCAGCTAACCGCAACAAATCTTGTTCTCATTAGGCAAACACAGGCCAAGATTTTCGTACCCACATTCGGAAGAAGTGCGAGAAGACACTCAGCAAAGGAGGGAGGCAAACTCAGATGCTCATCAAGCATTCCAGTGCGTAGAGAAGGGCTGCTTCGTTGTTCACACGCACGTTGATCCATGTTCTTCAACCTGCTTTACATTTTCAAGATCTGCATATGGATTAAGTCGGAGCCCGAGGCGTCGAACGAATTCAGGAAGAGTTGTCTCTGAAGTTCGTTGATCAATGTACCATCATGTTTGCAGCTGAAATCCACGTGCAGGTATGCTGTTGCTGTTACAGTACAGTACGGTTCTCGATTCAACACACCTATCATAGTGCAAACATTAAGGTGTGGGATTCTAGGTTCACACACCACGGTACCCCTACATTTCATGCAAGTCCAGTTGCCATCGGGATCACGGTGCACCAGCAGCCTGGATGTGGAAAAGCCAAAGGCACCAACGGCCATCGCATCGCGGACCAGAGCAGCAATCGCCTAGCGAGAGGGTGGCTTGTCAAGGGAACACGACATATCGCAGAGAAGAACTGCAGGCATGAAGATGTAAAATGTTCCCACCAGCAAGCTCCTCCTCTGCCTTACTAGCAAAGGCAGAAGGCAACAGTTCCTCGTGTAGAGCTCGATTGGAGAGAACTTGACAGCATAGCCGCAAAAGGCACATGGGTTTTCCAGAACTTGTGGGGTTCACAAGTTCAAGAAGACAGAGCTTCTGATGCCTGAAGGCATTGGCATCGTTCAATGTTGGGTGATCCAGTGAGATGTCTAACCCGTTTGACAACATGTGCCCCCTGCCCTTGCAAAAGCGCAGAAGCCACTCATCACACTGCGGCAGTGATCGGACGGGGATAGGGCGAAAGAAAAGCCTGGGCGTTTGCAGGCGGATCTTTGGGCCATGCGTCCATACAGCTTCTGGAGCGACAATCCCGCGGGTTGTGCACTTTGGTTGCACTTCCTTTCTCGGCGGTCAGCTTGTCACACCCCAGGCTGAGGTCTGCTTTAGAGCGGGTTAGAATTTTACACATGCTCTCCAGAAATCAAAGAGCACTTATATATATATACATAATACATATATATATATAATTTACATATATACACATATATATATATACAAAAGCACTTATATATATACACATAATACATATATATATATATGTATATACTATTTACATATATACATATATACATATGTGTATATATATATATGTGTATGCCTAGTTAAGTGAGGCCCAGAGGAGACAAGGAGAGGAGCAGAGCAGGGCAAGGCAGGCAATCCATGTCCACGTTGATGTCGTTGTAAACCTGGCACATGGGGAATGTGTTTCAGGCGGAAGGGCAAAAACTGACAACAGACAAGTGCAAAAGCTTTTTCTTTCCGACTGCTGTCATCAACTGAAAGGTCGAAGACCAGCCTTTGCCAGTGCAGGCAAGATGACTTGCCACACTTCAGCTGACAAATCGTCTGGTTCATGCAACTCTGTTGCCCTCAAACTGCTCAGGAGATGCTTGTCAGCAGACTTTGCCTGAACCCATTTACTTCTCTTCGACATCCACACTGGCACTAATGACATGTTTTCCAACTTGTCTCTCCTCTTGTGCAAGGAGATGGAGGGGCCCTTTATAGCTCCACGACTTTTCCTTGTTCGACTGGCCAGAAAGAAACGGAAGGATTTCCGCTTCCGAAAGTACATGTTGACAACTTTCAAGACAAATGGCCATGTGGAAGGATGGCCATCCAGGTGATAATACCTGAGCATTAATGACTTGACCAGCGTGTGTGTACGCAAGGCTCTCCCGACTGCATGCCGTTTCTCCAAGTACCGCAATATGGAAGCAGCACTCTCACAGACTGACTCAGCGCTGAATCCAAAAACAACAACTCGGTGGTAAAGCCGAAGCACATGCCAGAAATTACATGCGACCTCATACTTAACACCAAGCAAGGCTTCATGCAAGTGACTGTCCCAATCCTCCCACTGCTCATCCTTCTCAAACTTTCTCTTGTGACTCTCATGAGCAGCAACTTGTTGTACGGTTGCTTGAAACAACTTGTACTGTGACCACAAGTCGTCAAAGGTAGGCGACTGAAACATCTCATCAGGAGGCTCTCTCAAGTGAGCTGCAGCTTCATGGGGAAGGCCCCATAGCAGGGGGCTGAACACATCAACTAGATGTTTCAACGCATATTTCTCATCTGCTTCTGGAATTCTCAGCAAACTGGGGCGCAGAAGTTTAAATGCCAGAAAAGCTGTCACTGCACAGGCCAGAATGCGACTCCGTCCGCCAAGTTTCTCCTTTCCAAAAACTGCATCACCTGCCATCATTTGCTTCCACACACGACAGTCCAGCAAAAGTCCTGGCTGGTAGTTGATGCGCTCTGCATGCGCATGCTCCGCTGCCTCCCCTGCCACTTCAACTTGAACATGGCTGATATGGCCAGCATTGGGACATTTGATGTTTTTCTGTTCAGCCCACTTTGCAACCGCATCTGACACATTTGCCTTTGAGGCCTTCAAGATGACCACCCCCTCTGCAGCCTGTGCTCCACTGCTAGATGCAGCACCTTGACCTCGACCTTCCTCTGCCACAGGCTCAGACTCTGACTCACTGTTGTTGTCACTGCTGCTGTCACTGCTGCTGCCACTGCTGCTGCTGCTGCTGCTGCTGCTGCTGCTTGTTGCTTCATCACCTTCATCACCAACAGCTCCAGTGGCAAGGTCGGCAAGTGCCAGGGATGTCAAAGGTGGTTGTGGCTGTAAATCTGGAAATAGAACTCGAACGCGGAAGAAATGCGCTTCACGGCTTGTCCATGTCAATATTCTGTCCAAAGCATCCAAACTTCCCTCCAGCACATGGCACCGTGTCTCTGCCTGGCTGGGCTGTAATAATGTTAATAAACAGTTAAACAGTAGCAGTGACAGGAACTTGTAGCAATGCCCAACAGCCAACGGTGGCCACACTGGACTCACTAGTTTGTAACCAAACAAAGGAAAGACCATAAACACAGAATTAATTGAATTCATTGCTAACACTAATACCCAGCCTGTGAGGTGTGGAGTGGTGGCACCGAACCGTCCTTGTTTACAGGAGGCTGTGCGCTTGGATCCTCAAACACTGGTCGACTCTCTCCAGGCTTTATGCCCAAGCTGATGCCTTGAAGTGTGTTGCTGAATAAGTACTCTGTTAGCAGCTGCAATGAATTGCGGTATCGGCGCCAAGCACAGCGCAGCATCTTCCAACCCATGAGGAGGTGCGTTGACTGGCTATCTCCACTATAACTGCACACAAGATTCCAGATTTTGACCAATGTGCGCAACTCGTTCAACATACATGCATCATCTTTCATTGTCTGCCAGACATTGGTAGCTGTAGCAAACTTGACATGACCACACATATTTGCTGATTGTCCACGTTTTGCAACTGAAAGTAGGTTCTGGCGCCGATGTTCCCAGTGAAAGGAGATGAAGATCAACATTCCAGGCGACTGAAGTTTGGACCCAAATTCACGGATGTCCCTGGCTTCCTGAGTTCGCAAACCGCATAGAGGACCAGGGTTGGCAGCTTTCGACTTGCGCCTGGCATTCTCAATCGACTCTGACAAGGAGAACACTGCACTGCTGACCAGGGCCGGCATGTTCAAGAGAAAGTTCTCAGCAGGGATGCTGTGCTTGTGTTGGAATTTAGGCTTAAGGGCCAAACTCCAAATGCCTGGGCTCACAGTAAACTAAAGTCACCTAAGCTTAAATCCCAAAGCACAGAATCTGAAGCCCTACATTTTCCCCATCCATAGCCGCCCGTCCTTGGGAACTCGACTTGACATGTAGGTGACAGTTCGTGTGCTGTCGGACACTGGGGCCAGCAATGCCACCACATGCAAACCCAGCTTGTTTGCAACCGCCTGATGATGGACATTGCAACTTCACAAGAACTGAGCCAGGCATAGGAATCAAATCAACTGGGGGTAGTTGAAGTAAACAGCCATGACAATGACAACACATTGCATTGCTTCTGCCATAAAACTAGCTCCCTCACAAGTATTCTGAAGTTCTGAAGCACAGCCTCTGACACTCTTCATGCCAAAACCAAATTCCAGACATACTACCAAAAACTGCCATGAACCCTGTAACTCCAGGGTCCCAGACTTCAGGCAAAATGCAGGTGAGTTGCTCTAAGGATGATGCGGCCCTGTCCAAGTTGGTACAATCGACGAGCTCGCTTTGCACACCAAAAGAGGTCTTTCAAATAACCATTGGCTTCACTGAACTCGACCATGTCAGCATGTTGGCCACTCTTCTCACAAGCATGGAACATGTCAAGTGGTCCAAATGATTCAGACAAGTCTGATCTTGTTGAGGGTGATGGCGACTGTGGGCCGGATGGGCCGTTGCCACATATCCCAAGCTCCTTTGCCAAAAGCTTGCCAGCTTCACATCCAAAAGGGCCTTCAATAAGCCCATCTCCGCAGTGGACTGCAAATCTAAGTGCCAAGTCCTGATGCCCAACACCAAATTTCTTCAAGGTAGACTGCAAGTTCTGCACAAGTTTCGGGCCAGTGCGCAAATCAATGAGACGTCCTGGCTTCAGACTTGCCTTTGCCTTGGCCTTAGGCTGTGCCCTTGCGTTGGGTTCAGCTGCACTTGACTGATCCAGAAACTGCTGTAAGGTCATCTCTTCATTGAATTCCACCACATTAGCTCTGGCTGCAGACCTGGGAGTTGCTGCGCCCGGTCTTGACTGGGCTCTTCTGGTGATTTCAGCTGTGCTCAGTGAAGCTGCATCAAGCAACGACATCACAGTAACACCACTGCGATCAAAACTGTAGCACATCTGAATCTGCAGTGACTCCCCCGCACTGGTGGTAACACCATCTGTTGTCAGTGCCAGATCTGATGGAATTTTTAATGGCAACAAGATTTGTTGCAAGCCCCACGCAAGGTGGATTCGCAGAGTCTTGTAAGTTTCATCTACTATGCCTTTTGCGAAATGGGCACTGCGTTGACGCTCTCCAAATTCTCCAGGAAGGAAAGAATCCAAAAGATTCACAGCCTCTGCGAACTCATGCAGACAGCCCATGGCATTCAGCCGAAGTGCCAAGCAGCTTAGTCTCAGTCCAACCATTTGCTGTTGAGCTGTTTGGTCTGTCAAGCTCATAAGGCCTCCATATGGACAGCGTTCCTGCGCATGCTCTTTCCAGAAATGTCCTGACTCAACAATCTCATGCACTGATTTTGCACATGATGGAGCTGACATGCTACTTTCTGCAGCTGCAACTGCAACTACTGCAGCTTCAGCTTCTGCCCCAACATCACGGTCACTTACTTCTAAATTCTTTCTCTTACGGCCAGCACGCTTTGGACGTGCCTGGGGCAGCCAATTGGCTGACTGAAGTGTTCCCAATCGCTTCTCCACACAGCCCCGACTCAGTCCAGTGCATCTTGCAAGGAAACCAGCAATCTTCAGGCCAGGATTCCAGCCCAAGATGTTTGACACTTCTGCAACCTTACAATCAAAAGTCTTGCGCAGGGCAGCAAGTATCATCTGTGACTGCATGTTCAACTCACCACCACCACCACGATGCACAGCTTGTGTTTTGGGAACTGGCACAATTGGCAGCTCGGGAAGATCAGTGGAACATCGCCCACCTTCAACTGTTGCTTCCACAACTGGAATAACTGGCAGCGCAGGCGGCAGGGCCATGGTGACATGTGACTAGCAACTCACTCCTGGAATGTTTCTATCATCAACATGCACAGGCACAAACCCTGCATGCAAAATTCTGCATGAGTTGTCAGTGACCACTAATCAGCAAGCAAGATTTAATCACACACATTACTAAACACAACACAACACCTCTTGCAGTTACTTCCTGTTGTGTGTTTTTGTGTCTGAGTGTGAGTGTGTAATAGTGATGTGGTGGCTTGGGTGATGAGAAATGCACCCTCTGCAATTCCAAGCCAGAATGGCAATTTCACACTTTGGTAACATCTGTGAAGAGAGGTGCCCGGGCGCACGCAAAAGGGGCTTCCTTCTGTCTGAAACAATGAGGCTCTCAGAAGAGTAGGCCTTTGTAGAAGAACCATCAACCAATCATTGCACAAGCTGAGTAAATCCAAGGAAACTGTTGAAGCACTTCCCCCAAAAACTGAATACCACATTTCCACCCAAGACCAAAGCTGATGTCTAAGTGACAGACATCAGCACAAGACTGAACACAAGGCTGGCTGTGTATGTCAGAAAGCATGTGGCATGTGTGCGCTGCCTTGGACTTGGACTCGGTGAAAGCGGACATCCAACCGGCATGCACCTGGCATCAGCATGAATGCAGCATTGTTCCTTACACACACACATGGAGTGTCTGTGAGTGTGTGTGACATGCATGTTTTGACAAAGGCATTGTCAAAACATTTTGATTTTTCCACATTGCAGTCATTCACCGTCGCAGTCCCCAAGCAAAGGCTGTACAGATTCAACGTGCCAACAACTGACTAAGAGTTGTGATGACTTGACTGCAAAGATGCCACCATTACAGCTCGGTCAGTGCCTTTTTCTCTTTGAGTGCACCTGCCTGCGAAGATAGTTTCCACATCCAGGGCAAACATCATAAATCAAGCACTGATCGCAGGTTCTGGAAGGCATGTGCCTGTGTGGCATTGACTCAGGGGAGGCAACTGGGCTTTCGACTTCTAGTGGGCTTTCAGCTTCATCTGCATCACCTCCATCTGAGCTCGACAACTGTTCCAGATCTGTCGGTTCTGACTCCTCATCAGTCGACGTCGTCTCGTGATCGACAAAATGAAAATTATCTTCTGCTTCTGAGTCAGGCCCAGCAGCCCAATCGGCATCATCATCGACTATATCACCATCCACCTGTGTAGCTTGCGACTTCTGCACAATGCCAATGCGCCTGGCGTAGTTGTCAAGGAACTCCCTCATATTTTCTGGCGCACGACTTTCTTGGTTTTGCCCACAACTCTGATTGCCCTCAATCTCCTCATCTGTTGCTTCCGACTCTTCAGTGGGAGATGCTAAAGCAATGGTTGGGACAGACTCCATGTGGATGAGCTGGTTGATGCCCCACTGGCCTCCTTGTGTTGGCAAGCTTACCGCGACTTGAACCCGTATTTGGTTTGAAACCTGTGCGGACTCTGCATTGCCATCAGACTGCTGCACAACCACAACCTCACTGTCAGACGACTCATCTGTGCTTGGGTTGGAATCACCGTCGTAATGGTCATGGCTCTCCATCATTGCAGTTGCAACAACGCAGAAATGTGGCTGACAGCGCTGTCAACACCAAGATACCTCTGAATTTCTCACCTGTCATGAATGAACTCTAAGGGATTTGGAACGCCAGTAGAAATTACAATTTCAGCTAAATGTTAGGATTGTTGGTAACAGAAATTAAAAAATAGATTTTCAGGAACCTTGTAGTGAAGTTGCATGAGTGCAGCTGTGCTGTGGCTGTGACATGTGAGATGCCATCAGCTAGGGCCTGTGGCCTTGGTCATATGTTCACATCTGATCCTTCAAGCAACTTGAGCCTGAAGCTGGACAGGCATTGGAAAGTGCCCACAATTTGCATGTGTTTGAAGTATGGACTCGACTAGCAGATGCATCACCCGGAAAGGAATGCAACAGCCTGAACTGAAGCAGATATAACCCGGCCAGAATGACATCTGAGATGCGCTGAAGTCCAAGCTGGCAACCTGCTTGCCAGGGCTGAGGCCAGGTTTAGTTTGCACATTCTGAGACAAAGCGCAGCACATTCTGAGAATCTGGCAACTGAAGCACCACATGGCCTGGCCGGCTGGATACTTTGCATTGCATGCAGGGAAGAACTAGACTCTGAGGCAAGAATTGCAAAACATGCTTAATCATTGCGGGAACCACATGTCCAACATGTCCTGTCCTGGAATCCAGGACCTGGAGACTGAAGCTGATTCTTTAAGCTCACCCATGCTATTGTTCACCATGGTCCTTAAACCTAAAACTAATCAGTGGGGCTGGTGCAGAATGACTAGCATTGCAAGTCAGAACTAAATTGTGAAGCCAGAACTGTTAAACACCCGTAATCATTGTGGGAACTGCATGTCCAACATGTCCTGTCCTGGAATCCAGGACCTTGAGACTGAAGGCAGGGCTGACTGTCACTCATTTTGCCATCAGCACTTCCGGCAAACTGTTTCCAAAACTGGCTCACAGGTGAGCTTCTGGCATGGATCTAGACGCAGTCGACTGTCTGAATTGGCCATTGCGCATTGCAATGCGCTTGTCCACTGCAAGTATGGAGACAAGGGATGACAAGGGTGTTTTCTTGCATAAGCATGCCCCTAACTCCATTGACAGCCGACTGCAGGGTCAGTTTAGGCAAATTGCCTCTTTGGCTGGGATCTTGATGTCCTTTTCATTGACAAGCCTGAGATCCACAAGTAAAGTTTGAGTTTGCTTTTCGATTAAGCACAGCAGTCAACACTTCAACACCACAGGTACCCAATATGAGCTACAGTCTAAACTCCTTAAAGGGAGTTGTATAGGTAGACACATTCAACTATTAGATCTGGCAAGCCGGACCTAAAAAACATTCTGCGCCCACCGGAGTGGGGAGTCTCCTCAAAGGAGACCTTGGCTAACGGCCGGATTTTAGTTAGATGAATTATACACATTCAACTATTAGATCCGGCAAGCCGCCCACCGGAGTGGGGAGTCTCCTCAAAGGAGACCTCGGCTAACGACCGGATTTTAGTTAGATCAATTATGACATTGAACTATTAGATACCTGGATCTAAAAACATTCTCCGCCCACCGGAGTGGGGCTATAACATAGGGACTATACTATACTATAGGGTGTATTAGGGGGGATATAAGGAGTTTAGACTCAGACTATGGCTCATATGCACGCAGAGGTTCCAAGCGTTGACGCCACCTTCTTCCAACGACTTTGTCGGGCAAAGTGGTGCCAAATGCCCTTAGCTGATGGACTGCACACGCACCAGCACAAACCTTCCATGGAAGCAGCACGCTGGCTTGAAAAAACTTTCAAAAGCTGAGTGACGCCCTTGATTGGCTTCCCTGTTCTGATCCAAAGCTGCTTGGGCTGCCACATTCCACACAAAAGCGACTTTCCTTGGCAGATTACCCAAAACTTATCCAACTCAATTTCTGGCCACTCTACTACTACTACCATTACTATTACTAAAGGCACAAGCTGTGGGCAAACAAAGGTGGCAGGTTTGGGCTTGGGTGCGGCTGTCAGCTGCCGCACATTCAGAAAGCCAAGGCTCAAATGACTGGTCATTGCAGGACCTTCCATCTGCGGATTCAAAAACAGCTGGCCATAAGCATACTCGACCAAGGGCTTGGATTCATGGTCCTCTGAGTCCATCACCTCCTTGAACTCAGCAATAGAGGCCACCGCGGGCTTTGGACGGAGACTGTATGCAATCAACGGCTTCGCAGGCGAGAACACGACTGTACCATTGCTGCGGATGGTAGCATTGTAGCCATACAGCATTCGAGCTGCCTTGTATTTCATCAAGCCAGGAGCAACTTAACAAACATTTGTTTGGCTATGAACCATTGATGTCAAGGCATTGCCAAATCAGGAGCCTGGTGAAACACATGGCCGGCATCCCTCCAATTTTGAGCGGACAACGTATTAATATTTCATTAACTACTCAGGACTCAAGACTCAACAGGCTCAAGCAGCAAGTGCACATGTGGGCATACAAGCAAGTGGCATATTCTGCACTACTGCAATCATACTCAATTAATCACAAGTGGCAGACAATTTCCCAAAAAGCCTATGAAGCAGATTTTCTTGTGGGATGCATTTGGACACATGTCCGCCTGGAGCCTGGCGCCCTTTGTACAATTTGAGATTGCGGCTGACACAGAAGCAAATGCCACACAGCAACACATTGCAAACAAAATGTTGCATCCGGCCCTTGCACAACACAGACACCTGGAGGAAAGCCCAGATGCCTGGCATAAAACCGCACAGAAACCGACGGCGCCGACGTTGATACTCTCACACGGTTCTGCTTGGTCATGGACCATGGATGCTGTTTGTTCTTGCCCACGCTTTCTGGGGAGTATCCTGTCGAAAA